>CM053027.1:60061043-60146043 GCA_028564925.1 Lithobates sylvaticus | reverse complement strand
TTGGTGCCTTATCAGTGGCCGTCAGTGCAGCCCCATCAGTGCCCATCAGTGAAGGAGAAAACTTACTTATTTACAAAGTTTTGAAACTGAAACTGAAACAAAAATAAAACATATTTTTTTTCAAAATGTTCTTATTTGTTTAGCATAAAATAAAAACCGTAGAGGTGATCAAATACCACCAAAAGTAATCTCTATTTGTGGGAACAAAATGATAAAAAAATTTAACTTGGGTACAGTGTAGCATGCCCGCGCAATTGTCATTCAAAGGGCGACAGCGCTGAAAGCTGAAAATTGGTCTGGGCAGGAAGGTGTTTAAGTGCCCGGTATTGAAGTGGTTAAGAGAACAAAACCAAAGAAAATGTGCATCCCCTTGAATGTGATGTTAACAGCCCCAGCAGACTCTGAGCCGTCACTCAAGTGACACTGCTTAGTGTTCCCTTTGACTCCTCCCTCAGCTGCTATATAATGGTTATGTAGGAGGGTGAAGAAAGGGCCAGGGGAGCTGGGCCAGCACAGAAATGTAATTAACCATTCCCAGAAAAGGAGAGGACAGTGCAGTGTAAGGAGGGAGGGGGCTCGGCTAAGGAATTGACTCTTCCCGGGATAGTTTCATAGCGCGCTCAAAGGCACGGCGAATAAAATAATTTATGGAAAGGGAAAAAAGAAAAAAGTTTCTGAGCTTTCATTTGCCAAATTTTAAGTTGGTGAAATTTTCTCTTTAAAATAAGACAATCCACGTTCTGGAAGTGGAAAAATAAATGCTTTTGATTCTTTTGATATGAAAACAGAACTGTACAAATCTGAGTGACTTTTTAATTGCAATCAGAATTGTAGGAATGTTTTTTACGTCATTGCTGCACAGTACACTGTGATCTTCTTCTGACCAAGAAACTAGCCTGATGTTACTTTACTGGGAATTGTGTGATATTCAGTGCCAGAGGTTTATGTCGTTTAACGATAAAGTTTAACCCCTTCAAGCCTAAGGGTAAAACAGGTGTTAATGCTTAGGCACAATTTTGCAACTTTGACATGTGTTAGGTAAACTAAATGAATAATTTACCACCTAAGAACAACCCAAAATAAAATGTCCTGCTCCTCACGATCGCAGCGATACCACATACAGATATGTGTATGTTAGTTGCTGTTTGTACCCGTCTTTGTACTCCTCACCTGGTTGCCGCCACACGCGCTTGACACCATCTGAACCAAATAAGTTCCTATTGAGGTCATCAGACCTCAGGACATGGTTCCAGTAATCCATGTCGTTAGTCTACTTGTCTTCAGCAAACAGTTTGCAGGCTTTCTTGTGCATTATCTTTAGAAGAGGCTTCCTTCTGAGACGACAACCATGCAGACTAATTTGATGCAGTGTGCGGCGTATGGTCTGAGCACTGACAGGCTGACCCCACCCCTTCAACCTCTGCAGCAATGCTGGCAGCACTCATATGTCTATTTCCCAAAGACAACCTCTGGATAAGACGCTGAGCACGTGCACTCAACTTCTTTGGTCGACCATGGAGAGGCCTGTTCTGAGTGCAGCCTGTCCTTGACCACCGGGCTGCAGCTCAGTTTCAGGGTCTTGGCATGTAGAGCAACAATTCTTTTTTTCAGAGCCTCAGAGAGTTCATTGCCATGAGGTGCCATGTTGAACTTCCAGTGACCAGTATGAGAGAGTGAGAGCGATAACACCAAATTTAACACACCTGCTCCCCATTCACACCTGAGACCTTGTAACACTAACAAGTCACATGACACCAGCGAGGGAAAATGGCTAATAGGGCCCAAAATATTTACAAAAATGTGAGGGGTGTACTCACTTTTGTGAGATACTGTATGCATATGGTCGGCGGGAAGGGTTAAATTGCTTATATTATCTAGAAAAAAGTTCATATGAGGGGGGTGTGGTTGTCATCATGCCTGGAACTTTAACCACATTGAGATTCCTCTTTTTTTTTTCTTGGATTTTAAAGGTAACCAATATACACAGAACTACAGTTTAAAATGTTAACTCGTTCTTTATTATTGCCTTTAGCTATTAAAAACAATGTCATAAAAACATTTTGGTTTGTATGACTTTGGATATAATACATATTACGGCCACAATGCCCAATGAAAACATAGACCATATTCACCATAATAGAACATATAGAGTACAACAAGTGGTATTCCCCAGCTACTTGCTGTCGCATCCCACCATCATATAACACAAATGATGGTTTCAGAAGTTGGGGACAACCAACGCATTGTATCCTCCCTGACGTAGTTTTCTCTGGCGCCAGCTCCATTTACTTGGATGCTCATGGATGGTGAGTTGGCAACCCACGATCTGGGTTTGCCAACCCACCATCTCAGAGCATGAGGTCGCTGGCCATATCAGGGGCCAGTGCTTGACTATTTTGTGCACTAGGCAAGACCAACACAGGGGCCGGGGTGGCGCTAATCTTGCCCAGGCCAGGGTGCAGAGGAATACAACAAGGAACAGGGTCAGACAGAGCAGAATCGACAGGCAGGATAGTTTTGCCTACATTCGGAGACCTGGTGGTGCCCGCCTCCCCAGCTTTCCACTGTCCTCCGCCTTCTCAGCTGTACCCGCATAATCCGTCTCCCCGCAGTCCTCCTCCACCTACTCAGCTGTGCCCACCTTGTCCGGGTCCCCGCTGTCCTCCTCCACCTCCCTTAGCTGTGCCTGCCTCTTCCCGCTCCCCTCTGTCCTCCTCCACCTCCTCAGCTGTGCTCGCCTTGTCCGGCTCCCATCTGTCCTCCTCCGCCTCCTCAGCTGTGCCCCCCTAGTCCGGCTCCCCGTTGTCCTCCTCTGCCTCCTCAGTTATGCCCGCCCCATCCGGCTCCCCGCTGTCCTCTTCCGCTTCCTCAGCTGTGCCTGCCTAGTCCGGCTCCCCGCAGTCCTCCACCTCCTCAGCTGTGCCCGCCTCATCTGGGTCCCCGCTGTCCTCCTCCACCTGCCTTAGCTGTGCCTGCCTTGTCCGGCTCCCCTCTGTCCTCCTCCGCCTCCTCAGCTGGGCCCGCCTCGTCCAGCTCCCCACTGTCCTCCTCCACAGCTGTGCCCGCTTCGTCCAGCTCCCTACTGTCCTCCTCCTCCTCCTCAACTGTGCTCGCCTCGTCTGACTCCCCTCTGTCCTTCTCCGCCTCTGTAGCTGTGCCCGCCTCATCCCTATCCAGCTCCCCTCTGTTCTCCTCCGCCTCCTCAGCTGTGCCCGCCTCGTCCGGCTCCCCACTGTCCTCCTCTGCCTCCTCAGCTGCACCCGCCTTGTTCGGCTCCCAAGTGTCCTCCTCCACCTCCTCAGCTGTGCCAGCCAGCCATTCTTCAGCCCCTCATGTTCCCCGGCCAGGCTAGAGGGGAAGTCAACTGTCATGGCTGCGCCCCCTAGGCAACAGCACCCCCTAGGTGGCTGCCTAGTTCGCCTAGCGGGAGCGCCGGCCCTGGCCATATCTGCGGGCCACTGGTCGAGCATCCCTTGTTTAACCTAATGTTATTTCTTAGTAACCCCTTCGTCCAGCTTCTCCTCCTCTCCCTCCCACTGGCATTCAGCAGCTGCAGGAGAAATATGGAGAGACTGGCTCCTCTATATGCAGCAACCTCTACGCATGAAGGTAAAAATCCTTCTGTGTGCAGACCCAAAACCCACCTCTCCCCCAAGCCCCCTCCAATACTTACTTGAACCCCATCTCAATCTATCCTGATCTTGGAGGGATATCCACTGACTTCCTGTTTTGGCTATGGGACAGGAAGGGAAGGCGAATCTCCCCAATGGCATGACAGGGGTTGTAACCATCCCCTTATTTTTTCTTTAGTTCTACTTTAGAACCTCTGCAGATGTTTTGCCATCTGTGTCAATTTTAAGAGAACAAAACCAAAGAAAACTCTCAGCTCATTTACTCCCTGGCCTGTAGACACAACAGGTAGTGAGAGGTAATCTACCAGAAAGGTAACTCACTATTAAGTGTTCCCATTGGAAAATGTCTACTATATTCATATTTTGGTGAAAACTCAACATTTTGGATTTTCCTTGACTTTCAGTCCTGATCACCAGGACATGTAGTAGAGAGGGTGCATCTTCCTAGTAGGTACATGCACAACAATAAAAACCTGACAAGGATTCCAACCCCTCATCAATCTAAAAATAAAAAAAAGTTTTCATAAGAAAATAGTTTTCATCGTTTGTTGCATCTTAGTCCTTCAGATCTCCTGCTGCCTCTTTGCAGCCCCTTCCTGCCTACTGTACATGCACACACTTCAGCAATTGCTGCGGGACATTTCCGGTGATAACAGTGGATCCTGTCTGCGTAATGTGTGTTTAAGCCACTACTTGCGGCCTCCAGTAGAAGCCTGTATGATAGGGTTACAACATTGGTAGACAGCCAGACAGGGACACACTGCTGTCATCTTATAACAGGAATTAGCTCAACCATCTTAACATCATAGCGGGATCACCGGGTATTTTTAATGAAAGCTGCAGATTTTAAAATATTGAAAATGACTTTTGAAATCACATTTATAATTTAAAGCTTATTTAGGATTTACACCTGCATCCAATAATATTAATTGTAACAGTGTGAGATTGAAACTAAGTAGCTACTCTTACAAGTTGTGTTTTGCTGCCATCTATTGGCTATAAAGAATCATTACAGTTCATAATTATGGCAAAAACTTCATCTGCAATATTTTTTATTTTATTTTATTTTTTTATTCTATAACGTTAGGAATTCTCATAAATAATAAATCAACTCATAAAGAGTCTTATTAATTAATCCATCTGAAAGAAGAAGAATTGCCTATGTCAAGCCAATAAGTTTCTTTTCATTTTCTACCTAAAGGCATGGTTCAAATCTGCTGAACCAGCTGAGATTGGAACTGGTAATGGGCAAGCTGAATGTACCAAGTGCAACCAGCCTGCCGGATTCTCTTGCGATTATCGCTAGCAGCTGCTATAGCTGCTAGCAATAATCTCTGTCTTCTCCCAGCGAGGACGGCTTCCCCTGCCCCTTCCTGCCGGAAGAAGACAATTGCTGACCCGTGGTTGAAGGAAAGAAATTCTCAGTGTATGGCACCCCATTATGCCCCGTACACACGAGCGGAATTTTCGTCGGAAAAATCCTGGATGTTTTTTCTGATGGAATTCCACTCAAGCTTGGCTTGCATACACACGGTCACACAAAAGTTCTGTGAACTTTCGACCGCCAAGAACGCGGTGATGTACAACACTATGACAAGCCGAGAAAATGAAGTTCAAGGCTTCTGAGCATGCGTCGAATTGTTTCCGAGCATGCGTAAGAATTTTGCACGTTGGAATTGGTACAGACGATCGGAATTTCCGACCGAAAAATTGAGAACCTGCTCTCAATCTTTTGCTGGCTGGAATTCCGCCAGCAAAAGTCCGATGGAGCAAACACAAGGTCGCATTTTCGGACCAAAAGCTCTCATCAGACTTTTGCCGGCGGAATTTCCCCTTGTGTGTTCGGGGCATAAGTGTATGCAAACGTTTGAGCATTCCAGTATAAAATGCGTAAATGTTTATTATTAATGGGAAACCTGAGTCTGGGACAATGCGCTCAACCACCTTGATGAAAATAACTTCACATCGGAGGTCCCCCATCACATCAGAGCCACCCCTTTTCTTAAGAGTTCTTCCATCACATCAGAAGCTCCCCTTCACATGAGAAGTTCCTCCATCACACCAGAGTCCCCCTATACATCAGAGGTCCTCCAATCACATCAGAGCCACCCCTTTACTTCAGAGTTCCCCAATCCATTGGAGGCTCCCGTTCATATGAGTGCCCCCCCCCCCCAACACATCAGAGTGCCACTATACATCAGAGGTCCCCAGACACAATCAGAGCCACCCCTTAAAGCGGTTGTATACCCGCACATGTAAAAAAAAAAGGCAAAGGCATAATGAGCTAGTATGCACCGCATACTAGCTCATTATGAAATACAGTACTTACCTTAGAACGAGGTCCCCGTATCGCATATTGGTCCACGCCGAGGGAGCTGACATTTTGCCCTCAGCATTTCTCCCGGGCTCGCAGCTCCGGCACTGTGAGTGTCTGGAGACACGATGACGTTGTTCCTGCGCATGCGCACGGGAGTCTTCTTCCTGGCAACGTCTGGCAGCGTCTGCCGGACCTTCAGCCGGGTATTCACAGTGCATGCGCCGCTGATGTCATAATATATCCTAAACCGTGCAGGTTTAGGAGATATTAATTTTACCTACAGGTAAGCATTATTATGGGCTTACCTGTAGGTGAAAATTAAAAATAAGGGTATACAACCGCTTTAACTTCAGAGCCCCCCCCCCCCCATACATCAGTGGTTCCCCCTCACATTAGAGCCACTCCTTTACTTCAGAGTTCCCCAATCCACTGGAGGCTCCCCTTCACGAGAGGGCCCCCCATCACACCAAAGTTCGCCCCATCACATCAGAGTCCCCCTATACATCAGAGGTCCCCGCACCACATCAGAGCCACCCATTTACTTCAGAGTCCCCCCCACCCCCATAAACCAGAGGTCCTCCCATCCCATTAGATCCACCCCTTTACTTCAGAGCCCCCCCCCCCATATATCAGAGGTCCCCACGCCACATCAGAGCCACCCATTTACTTCAGAGTTTCCCCATCACATCAGAACCACTCCTTTACTGCAGAGTTCCCCCATCACGTTGGAGGCTTCCCTTCATATGAGAGGGTTTCCCATCACATCAGAGGTCCCCCTATCACATCAGAGTCCTCCTATACATCAAAGGTTCCCCCATCAAATCAGAGCCCCCCTATAAACCAGATGTCATTTACATAGGAATCAGTGCATTTAAATAGCACTGATTGCTGTATAAATGACAATGGTCCCAAAAATGTGTCAAAAATGTCCGATGTTTCCCCCTAATGTCGCAGTCACAATAAAAATCGTTTATCGCCGCCATTACTAGTAAAAAAAAAAATATTATTAAAAATGCTATAAAACCATCCCCTATTTAGCGCAAACCAATCAATAATCGCTAATTGCGATTTTTTTTTTTACCAAAAATATGTAGAAGAATACGTATCAGCCTAAACTGAGGAAAAAAAATGTTTTTTTATATATTTTTTGGGGATATTTATTATAGCAAAAAGTAAAAAATATTGCATTTTTTTCAAAATTGTCGCTCTATTTTTGTTTATAGCGCAAAAAATAAAAAACCGCAGAGGTGATCAAATACCACCAAAAGAAAGCTCTATTTGTGGGAAAAAAAGGACGCCAACTTTGTTTGGGAGCCACGTCGCACGACCGCGCAATTGTCAGTTAAAGCGACGCAGTGCCGAATCGCAAAAAGGGGCCTGGTCCTTTGGCTGCAAATTGGTCCGGGGCTGAAGTGGTTAAGGTGAATGTTCAGTTGGGCTCCTAAACCTGAACTCGGGGCACAAAAACATTCATGTAAATGAATAGCTCAATAGCCTCAAGGGATATAAATCCACTTTGTGTGCATCAAGTTCATTTGTAAACCCAGTTTTTATCTTGTAAAAGTAGCAGTGACCTCATCACTGCTCTGTACATAGCAGAGAGCAGAGCTGTGGGAGGGACCCAGCAGCCCCACCCACTTCAGGCTGCATGCAGAAAACTACAGGAGGGGGTGGAGACAAGACCAGTCAGCCTGCACAAGGAGAGAGAGCAGCTGTGAGAGGTCTTTATTACAGTAAGCTCCTGTACAGAGGTAAAGCTTCACATTGGATTACTGCACAGATCAAAGTAAGAATACACATTTAAATATTATTTGCTTATCCCTGGAGTTCAGCTTTTTTTTGGTATCGTTTTTAGACATGTGCAATTCGTTTCGTTTTTTTTTTTTTTTTCGTTTTTCTTTTTTTTTCACTTTTTTCGTTCGTTCGTTTTCGTACGAATGAACGAATCGTTCGAATCGAACAAATCCGATTAACGAATCGTTCGAACCGAACGGATCCGAAAAACAACGAAAATCCGAAAAAAAATAATTAGAGACAACGAATGTACGAATGAAGAAAATCCGAAAAACGAAAAAAGGAACAACGAAAATGAACGAAAAAAATTCGTACATTTGTAACTTTTCTTTTTGTTGAATTGGTAATTTTCCGTGTCCCTTACAATGGTGCTGCTTAACGTGCTTCGAATAGATTGAACGAAAAAATTCGTACATTCGTAACTTTTTTTTTCGATTCGTAACTTTTTTTTTTTCAATTCGTAACTTATATTATATAATATTAAAATGTAATAATAGCATACACATTACATAAAATGATGAATTATGCTCCGATTACGAATCTACGAATGTTACAAATGTACGAATAAATACGAATGCGTCCGAATTTCGAATAAACGAATAAACGAAAATTAAACTAACGAAAAAACGAATCAACGAAAAAAAAATAACTCTTACGAATGTAAGAATCGTTACGAATACGAACACCGATGACTTACGAATGTACGAATCGTTACGAATATGAACACCGACGACTTACGAATGTACGAATTGTTACGAATCAACGGAAAAGAAAAAACTAAACTAAAATAAACTAATTTTTTTCGGAAATGAAAAAAAAACGAAATGAAAATAAACAATTTTTTTTGTTGTGCACATGTCTAATGGTTTTGTTGTGCACAGATCTGATAAAACAAGATGCCAAGGGCAGAATTGTATTGTGTAATTCATTCTGCACCATTGCTGTTCATTGGAAAGGTGAGCAGAAATGGAAAAGGTGGAAAGTCTGGGGGTGGTAGAGGATCTCAGGGGCTGGTAGTGTCAGAGACATACTGTACAGGTAATGGTGAGGGTGTCACGTAAAATGTGTGCTGACATCAAGGTAGTGAAGCATGAAAAGAGAGATTAAATACATCCACATTGTGAACTTCATCACCCAAAACAAAACCTGGTGAAAGCAGTTATTCAGCTTTCTGTACTCTAGGGTAGGGGCATGCTGAATACAATAGTGTCATTATATTGCCTTATTTTCTTTTGGCACTTAGGTCAACGGAGATACATTCTGGCATATAAAACTTAAAAAAGTGGCAGCATCTCACAAAATAGACATGTGCAATTAGTTTCGTTTTTTTTTTCGTTTTCGTTTTTTTTCGTTATTTTCGTTCGTTCGAATCGAGCGAATCCGAATAACGAATTGTTCGAATCGTACGAATCATTCGAATCGAACGAATCCGAAAAACAACGAAAATCCGAAAAAAACAAATTAGAAACAACGAATGTACGAATGAAAAAAATCCGAAAAACTAAAACAGGAACAACGAAAATGAACGAAAAAATTCGTACATTCGTAACTTTTTTTTTTTCGAATCATAATTTTCCGTGTCTCTTACAATGGCGTTGCTTTACGTGCTTCGAATGGATTGAACGAAAAAATTTGTACATTCGTAACTTTTTTTTTTTCGATTCGTAACTTTTTTTCGATTCGTAACTTTTTTTTTTCGATTCGTAAATTATTAAAATGTAATAATAGCATACACATTACATAAAATTATAAATTATGCTCCGATTACCAATCTACGAATGTTACGAATGTACGAATAAATACGAATGCGTCTGAATTTCGAATAAACGAATAAACGAAAATTAAACTGACGAAAAAACAAATCAATGAAAAAATAACTCTTACGAATGTACGAATCGTTACGAATACGAACACAGACGACTTACGAATGTACGAATCATTACGAATACGAACAACGACGACTTACGAATTTACGAATCGTTACGAATCAACGGAAACGAAAAAAAACGAAAAAAAAGAAACGAAAATAAACACATTTTTTTGTTGTGCACATGTCTATCACAAAAGTGAGTACACCCCTTGTATTTTTGTAAATATTTTATTATATCTTTTCATGTGACAACACTGAAGAAATGACACTTTGCTACAATGTAAAGTAGTGAGTGTACAGCTTGTATAACAGTGTAAATTTGCTGTCCCCTCAAAATAACTCAACACACAGCCAGGGGCGGACTGACAACTCATGGGGCCCCCGGGCAATAGGAGATTATGGGGCCCCCAGGCAATCAGAGATTATGGAGCCACACAGTATACACACGCACACTATACAATCACACATTATACACAGACATGTTTCTATTGGCTGAGAAGGTACTGGAGAGGTGGGGCAGCTATAATCTCAGGATTTTTAGACCAAAAGGATGTTGGTAAGGGACATTTCAGAGACAGATGTAAAAAAAAACACAGATTTTTACATACTGTCCATGGTTTTACTGAGGCAACCCTGATGGGGCCCCCTAGTGGCCCAGGGCCCTCGGGCAGTGCCCGAGTGGCCAAATGGTCAGTCCGCCCATGCACACACATTAATGTCTAAACCGCTGGCAACAAAAAATGAGTACACCCCTAAGTGAAAATGTCCAAATTGGGCCCAATTAGCCGTTTACCCTTCCCGATGTCATGTGACTCGTTAGTGTTACAAGGTCTCAGGTGTTAATGGGGAGCAGGTGTGTTAAATTTGGTGTTATCGCTCTCACTCTCTCATACTGGTCACTGGAAGTTCAACATGGCACCCCATGGCAAAGAACTCTCTGACTATCTGGAAAAAATAAGTATTGCTCTACATAAAGATGACCTAGGCTATAAGAAGATTGCCAAGACCCTGAAACTGAGCTGCAGCACGTTGGCCAAGACCATACAGTGGTTTAACAGGACAGGACTGCATGTGCTCAGTGTCATACCCAGAGGTTGTCTTTCAGAAATAGACGCATGAGTGCTGCCAGCATTGCTGCAGAGGTTGAAGGGGTGGGGGTCAGCCTGTCAGTGCTCAGACTATACGCCGCACACTGCATCAAATTGGTCTGCATGGCTGTCGTCCCACCGTCCCACCCAATTAAGCTTGTTTGCGCTGTGGTATTCCCATTTCCTTTCACTTTTTGGACTTATGTCATGAACAGCAGCAACAAGTTTATCACTAATTACCATATACAGCACGGGTGATTTACTGTTTATTATCATCTCTAGAAGAGGCTTCCTTCTGGGACAACAGTCATGCAGACCAATTTGATGCAGTGTGCGGCGTATGGTCTGAGCACTGACAGGCTGACCCCCCACCCCTTCAACCTCTGCAGCAATGCTGGCAGCACTCATACATCTATTTCCCAAAGACAACCTCTGGATATGACACTGAGCACGTGCACTCAACTTCTTTGGTCGATCATGGTGAGGCCTTGTCCTGTTAAACCACTGTATGGTTTTGGCCACCGTGCTGCAGCTCAGTTTCAGAGTCTTGGCAAGTAAGAAGGCTATTTGTAGGAGGAGCCTGAGCGGTACAAATCCCTCCTCCTCTGACCTCCGTCTGATCCTGCGTTGGCTCGTCTTCACGGTCACAGCCGATGCACGTCACTTCCAGTTTCCTTGCAGAGTGGCAGTCAGCTACAGCAGTCTCGTGGCGGTTCCTCTCCTGGTGCTCACGCCGGGCATCATGGGGGGGACGGACACCCGCCTGTCCGCCCACTTCTCCCGGTGCTTAATCCGGCATCATCAAGGGGGGCCCCCGCCCGCTTCTCCCGGTGGTCACGCCGGGCATCTTGGTGGGGGCATCCGCCTGTCCGTGCACCCACTTCTCCCAGGCTCATGCTAGTATTATGGGGGGGGGGTGCAGTGGTGTCCTCTGCCTCCCTCCCCCTCCCTTTCTCCTATAGCAGTAACCTTTTACCAGGTGGTGTGTTGTGCACATTTCAAATACTTACCGTATATACTCGAGTATAAGCAGAGTTTTTCAGCACCATTTTTTTTGTGCTGAAAATGCCCCCCTTGGCTTATACTGGAGTCAAGCACTTTTCTGCAGCAGAGAATGACATTTTCCGACCCGACTTTGGGGCCCCGTCTCTCTGGGCCACTTGGTGCTAGAAATTTGGTGTGCAAACCCAGTGGAACTAGCACTAAAACCTATCCAAAGATGGGGTTCCTAGCACCAAGTGGCCCCGAGATACAGGGCCCCAAATTTGGTCAACTGTGTCCACCTGCAGCAATATCATTTTGGGACCCCTTGGGTCCAGGGACCCCAAATTTTGGCTGCAGCTAGGGGGCATCTAGGAACCCTTAACCCTTACCAAGTTTGAAGTTCCGGGGACCTATGGCTGCAAATGGGCACAGTGAGGCATGCAAATGGGCACAGTGAGGCTGCAAATGGGCATTGTTGACCCTCTTTTCCACTTACAGTAGCTGCGCATTTCTCACCCTAGGCTTATACCCGAGTCAATGCGTTTTCCCATTTTTTTGTGGTAAAATTAGGTGCCTCGGCTTATATTCGGGTCGGCTTATACTCGAGTATATACGGTAGCCATCCAGAGGATCCAGTGTTGTCCCGCTGAGATCCTGAGATGTCTTCTGCCAACACTCAGTCCCATGCCAACTTAAAAAAAAAATGCCATGCCTCTTAATAAATACCTTACTCTGTCAGGGGTGATTTGGGGGATATTTGCACTGACCTGGGTTTTCGGGCCTCAAGAAATGAGCCACCAGCATATAAAGAGTAATACATTTTCCGATATACAGACTAAAATAAACACTGATTTGGGTTATATTCACAGCAAAATACAGTTTGGCCTAAATTTATGAAGAAAGCTTAGTTATTTTGCAAAATTGTATAACAGAAACAAAGAAAAACGTGTTTTCTTTTTCAAATTTTTCAGTCTTTTTAAATTTATTTAGAAAAAAAAAACCCAGTGGCGATTAAATACAACCAGGGCTTTTTTTCAGCTGGAACTTGGTGGAACTCAGTTCCACCACCTTCAGCTCAGGCCCTCTGCTCCCTGCACACCCCACTATCACTCTGTGGCAGCAGAGGCGGCTCTCTAATTAGGCAAACTAGGCGGCCGCTTAAGGCCTCGCACTCACAGGGGCCTCGCCGGCCGCCTAGTTTGCCTGTGATCAATAGTAATGGCGCCAGCGGCTCCGCCTCTCTCTCTCTCCCCCCGCCGCCGCCGCCGCCGCCGGGACTCCATGGCCCAGGGGCTGACTGACCAATCAGGCACTGCCTGAGGGCCCCCTTGGCCAATCATGATGGAGCAGCACGTGCGGGGAGCGGGACAGCAAGGTCAGCAGGTGCGATCTCAGCAAGGCGTGCGGGACGACAGTGGCAGCCAAGCTGTCACTTGTAAACACAGAAGTCGGAATACTCTGTTTACAAGTGTCAGCTTGGCTCCCTCAGATCTGATCTTATGAGTGGCTCCCACTAAGTGCAGGATGGGGAGAAGGGGGATGAAGGTGCCAGGGATGTGTGCAGGGCATGCTTGAGTTCCTGCAGCTATTATCTGAGAAAAAAAGCCCTGAATGCAACCAAAAGAAAGCTCTATTTGTGCGAAAAAAAAATGATACTAATTTAATTTGGGTACAGTGTTGCATGACCGCGCAATTGTCATTCAAAATGCGGCCTGGGCAAAAAGGGGGTGAAAGTGCCCAGTATTGAAGTGGTTAAAGCTGAACTCCGGACAAACAGATCAATGCACAGCTAAAATATATACAAGGGGGCTACTTTACTTGCCAAAGGGTTGTATTTATGCCCATCCAGTCCTGAGATTTACATAGCTCTGCCACACAGCATAGCCCTATCTAGTCCACCTTTAGTCTGGAAAGGCAGGGGTCAAGTCCTGGGGAAAAAAGTGTGGGAACTCCCACCCAAGATGCACTCCCCCACCAAAAAATTAAATAAAAAATGAAAAAAATGATGCGCTCATATGCACGAGCGCTTCAAAAGTGGTATTTTACATCCAGTTTTCGTATTGTGTGTATGAAGCTTAACTGTTAGTACATAAAAAAACAAAACAATCCTCAATAAACATAAAACATAAAAACATAAACATAAATAATAATTATCTGAATAATCGGCATTCATTCAATTGTGCTTCCATGCAAATGTGATCATCATGTTCTGATCTTTATTGGGGATTTTTATTTTGTATATAGAGTGTTTATGTGGTGAGTTTACACTTTTCATTGAACAGAGTTTGGATAACACAGGGTTAAAAGGAAAGATCATAAATGAACTGCACATTATCTGGACAGAATGCTTGGGGAGATAGTGATGTGTTCCTGCTTAGGAGATGTATCTTAGCTTGGGGGGCTGCAAACTCTGCAGGGCTCCAACACACACTCGCTGCTGTTCCAACCCTTCACATATTTCCACACTTCCCTCCTGGCATTAAACTTTGCCAGGTATTGTGCTCAGCTTACCACCCCAAACTGATGTTCCTCCCTCAGCTCACCTCTCTCCCTGCATGTCCTGTGAGCAGAATAGCTGTGCTCCTCCTCTGGGTTCTCTCATCATATGGCACTGAAGATAGAGGAGGGGGGATTCGGAGACAGAAAATCAGGAGGGACCGGCGGGGAGGAGCGCATCACGAGAGGTCTGACTAAATACAATCTCTTAGCAGCAGGGACCTGATCTACCCGTCAGCTATCTGTGATTGACAGGTAGATCGAAGCCGAAGCTGTCAATGGGCCCCCTACTGGCAATGCCTGAATGGTCAGGTGTGCGGCACTTACTATTGCGAGCTGTGTCGGCAGCTGCTGGTGTAGCACCTGCCACACAGCTCGCATACTTCAAAGTCTTGCAGGACACGGCTGCTAACGGGAACTGAGTTCCTATTGTGGAAAAAGTACAGGAACTCCGTTCCCATGCGTTCCCCCTGTGGAAAGAGAAAGGAGAAACAGCGGACAAACAAGCTCTTCCATCTGCTCTCTCCTTCTATCAGCATGCACCTTGCAGCAGAGATCTGAATGTCTTCTTGGGCTACTTCTCCCTCGCCCAGTCTGAGCTCTACTGAACCCCACTGTGGGCGGCACAGTGGTGTAGTGGTTTTCACTCTCACCTAGCAGTAAGAAGGGTCGCTGGTTTAAATCCCAACCACGACACTACCTGCCTGGAGTTTGCATGTTCTCCCTGTGCCTGCATGGGTTTCCTCCGGGTACTCCGGTTTCCTCCCACAATCCAAAGACATGCAGGTAGGTTAATTGGCTTCTGTCCAAAAAATTGGCCCTAGTCTATGAATGGGGACCTTGGATTGTGGGCTCCTTGAAGGTAGGGACCAATGTGAGTGTGCAATGTACAGGGATAGGGACAGTTGTAGATACTCGCTCAGGTTGAACTGGATGGACTGGTGTCTTTATTCAACCTTACTAACTATGAAACTATGAACAGGGGCTCCGAGAGACTATGGCTGGCTTCACACTGGGGCGGTGCGGGGCGGCGACGGTAAAGCAGCGCTATATTTAGCGCTGCTTTACCATCGTTTTACCCGCGGTATGCGGCCGCTAGCGGGGTGGTTTTAACCCCCGCTAGCGGCCGCAAAAGGGTTAAAAACCTCCGCAAAGCGCCGCTGCAGCGGCGGTTTGCGGGCGGTATCCCTGCGGTTTCCCATTGATTCCAATGGGAAGGAGCGGTATAGGAGCGGTGAACACACCGCTCCTTCACCGCTCCAAAGATGCTGCTAGCAGGACTTTTGTTGCGGTCCTGCTAGCGCACCGCTCCAGTGTGAAAGCCCGCCGGCTTTCACACTGGAGTGAATGGGGCCGGTTTTTTCAGGCGGTATACAGGCGCTATTTTTAGCGCCGTACCGCCTGAAAACCGCCCCAGTGTGAAAGGGGCCTATAAGAGGTGCTTACTGCTTGAATTTTAGAAAAGGGTTAACGAATATATGAAGGCAGAGCTTTTTTCATTTGTGTCTTTTATATCTGCTAGACATGTGCACAACAAAAAAATTTGTTTATTTTCGTTTTGTTTTTTTCATTTCCGTCGAATCGTAACAATTCATAAATTCGTAAGTCGTCGGTGTTCGTATTCGTAACAATTCGTTTTTTCGTAAGAGTTATTTTTTCGTTGATTCGTATTTCTGTTAGTTTAATTTTCGTTTATTCGTTTATTCGAAATTCGGACGCATTCGTATTTATTCGTACATTTGTAACATTCGTAACATTCGTAGATTCGTAATCGGAGCATAATTCATAATGTTATGTAATGTGTATGCTATTATTACATTTTAAGAGACACGGAAAATTACGAATCGAAAAAAAAAGTTACGAATGTACGAATTTTTTCGTTCAATCCATTCAAAGCATGTTAAGCAGCGCCATTGTAAGAGACACGGAAAATTATGAATCGGAAAAAATAAAAAAAAAAGTTACGAATTTACGAATTTTTTTGTTCAATCCATTCGAAGCACGTTAAGCAGCACCATTGTAAGGGACACGGAAAATTACCAATTCAACAAAAAAAAAAAGTTACGAATGTACGAATTTTTTCATTCATTTTGATTTTCGTTGTTCCTGTTTTCGTTTTTCGGATTTTCTTCCTTCGTACATTCGTTGTTTCTAATTTATTTTTTTTCGGATTTTCGTTGTTTTCGGATTCGTTCGATTCGAACGATTCGTTAAATTTTTTAGCGAATCGTTCGTTCATTCGTACGAAAACGAATGAACGAAAATAACGAAAAAAAAAAAACGAGAAACGAAAAAAAAAAAAAAAAACGAATTGCACATGTCTAATATCTGCTTGGAGTGCCGTTTTAAAGACGATCCCCGTACCTTCCATGGAGTCTGGCA
Source organism: Lithobates sylvaticus (assembly GCA_028564925.1). Classification (NCBI taxonomy): domain Eukaryota; kingdom Metazoa; phylum Chordata; class Amphibia; order Anura; family Ranidae; genus Lithobates; species Lithobates sylvaticus. Next base: position 60,129,480 of record CM053027.1, on the reverse strand, counting down.
GGTAATGTGGATTCGCAGCTTTTTATATTTTACATTTTCATTTTCCAGCCCTGTTATTTTATTTCATCACTTGCTACCCGCATGTCCCACATGGGTTAGTATCAAACCATAATAACCTTTTATAGCTACCTGATCTTTCAAAGCAGGCTTGTATAAACACTTGTGGGTGTATGTTTTCCCTGTGTCTCACAGTGTATCTATTGTTACTGTACGGGGGGAAGAGGTCACAACATATTTCACAAGCTGCTTCACATTTCATTTCAGCTTAGGCCTCATTCTCACTGCCACCTCTGCGTTCAACTTTTCTAAACGCAGCAAATGTCAAACAACTTTTCTGCCTCCCAGATCACTTTTTCCCCGCATTTAGATCAAGTTCCTGCTTTAAGGGCTCATTTACACTTGATTAAAACCCCAACAGCCCCGCTTAACCACTTGCTTCCTGGGCACTTTCACCCCCTTCCTGCCCAGGCTAATTGTCAGCTTTCAGCACTATTACACTTTGAATTGCGTGGTCACGCAACACTGTACCCATATGAAATTTTTGTAATTTTTTTTCCACACAAATAGAGCTTTATTTTGGTGGTATTTAACCACTTCAGCCCCGGACCAATTTGCAGCCAATGGACCAGGCCCCTTTTTGCGATTTGGCACTGCGTCGCTTCAACTGACAATTGCGCGGTCGTGCGACATGGCTCCCAAACAAAATTGGCGTCCTTTTTTCCCCACAAATAGAGCTTTCTTTTGGTGGTATTTGATCGCCCCTGCGGTTTTTTATTTTTTGCACTATAAACAAAAATAGAGCGACAATTTTGAAAAAAATGCAATATTTTGTACTTTTTGCTATAATAAATATCCCCAAAAATATATAAAAAAACATTTTTTTTCCTCAGTTTAGGCCGATATGTATTCTTCTACATATTTTTGGTAAAAAAAAATCGCAATTAGCGATTATTGATTGCTTTGCGCAAAAGTTATAGCGTTTACAATATAGGGGATAGTTTTATAGCATTTTTATTAATATTTTTTTTTTTTACTAGTAATGGCGGCGATCAGCGATTTTTATTGTGACTGCGACATTATGGGGGACATATCGGACATTTTTGGGACCATTGTCATTTGTACAGCAATCAGTGCTATTTAAATGCATTGATTCCTGTATAAATGACACTGGCAGTGAAAGAGTTAACCACTAGGGGGCAGGGAGGGGTTATGGTGTGTGACATGTGTTTTTTTTTTTTTTTACATTAGGGGGCGGGGCTGACGTCTGACGTCATTGATCGGCTTTCCCGATGACAGGGAACAGCCGATCAATGACAGGCAGTGTAGGAAGCGCTGGGAGACCTCTCCCCGTTCTTCAGCTCTGTGACCCGATCGCGGGACACCAGCAGCACGCGACCCACGGCTGGGCTCTTAAAGGACCATGTACCTATACGTGGTTTTGCCTAGCCGTGCCATTCTGCCGACGTATATCGGCGTGAGGCGGTCGGGAAGCGGTTAATCACCACTGGGTTTTAATTTTTTTGCTAAATAAACAAAAAAAAGACCAAAAACTTTGAAAAAAAAATAACAGAACATCATAGTTTGTAATAAAATGTAGCATTGAATGTAGCACTGAAAGGTGGCACTGACGAGCACTGATAGGTGGCACTAATGGGTACTGGTAGGTGGCACTGATAGGCACTAGACATGTGCGATTTGTTTAGTACGAATCGAAAATTCAAAAATTCGTACCAATTTCTGTAAATTCGTACATTCAGGAGGAACCGAAATACGAATTGCTATGCTTCTGAATTTTGTACGAAATTTCGTTTACGAATTTCGGATCCAAATTCCATTACAACAGAAACGTGACTGGTGATTTGTTGACCAATCAGAGGTTTTCTTCTGCTGCTGAGGGTTAGGAAAATTACCTTTTATAATATTTGAGTGGGAGACTCAGTCGATGGGAGATTCAGAATCGGACAAAATAAGAATGTTCGTTAATTACGATTATTCGTTATGATGAAGCTAAAAAACCCGGGAAGTCAGCACAGCACAGGGATGGTGGGAGCCCCTCATAATGATAAATTCATCATAACGAACATTCGTAATTGTTACCAAAAGTTAATGAACCTAACGAAAATTTGTATTTCATACGAATCCAAATTGAATTTCGGACACAAATTACGAAATACAAATTAATTCTAATACGAAATGGAACAAAACAAAACAAATTTATTGACGGCGCACATGTCTAATAGGCACTGATAGGTGGCACTAATGGGTACTGGTAGGTGGCACTGATGAGCACTGATTGGCAGCACTGATGGGCACTGATTGGCAGCACTGATGGGCACTGATTTACAGCACTGGTGGGCACTGTTGGGACTGCACTGATAATCAGTACACCCATAATCAGTGCCCTGATTATCAGTGTAGATGCCCCCTTAACACAAGCCTGGTTATCGGCTCTCTTCTCCCCTCCTCACACTATCAATGTGAGGAAAGGAAAGCCGATAACTGGCTTGTGATCAGCTGTCATCGGACACCACTGATCACGTGGTAAAGGGCCGCAGTGATTGCGCGCGCATAAGTGAATGCATACGTAAGTCGCGCATGCATATGTAAACAGTGTTTTCACCACACATGTGACTCATCGCAGCAAACGGTAGAGAGAGAGAGCAATAATTCTAGCAATAGACCTCCTCTGTAACTCTAAACAGGTAACCTGTAAAGGAGTTTAAAGCGTCACCTATGGAGATTTTGAAGTATCGCAGTTTGTCGCCATTTCACGGCCATGCGCAAATTTAAAGCGTGACATGTTAGGTATCTATTTACTCACATTTTCCAAAAACATTGGGGTAAATATTGAGTTTTATTTTTTTTTTATTTATTAAAGTGTATTTTTTTCCCAAAAAATTGCATCTGCAAAACCACTGCGCAAATACCGTGTGACATAAAAAATTGCAACAATCGCCATTTTATTCCCTAGGGTCTCTGCTAAAAAATTTGAAATGTTTGGGGGTTCTAAGGAATTTTCTAGCAAAAAATACTGAGCAGCGCTTACTTTGCCGAGAGAAACACCTTACTTGTTCTGTTCACCTTTGCTGGTCGGCATTGCACAGCAACATCTTTGGGACCCTTCATAGCTAGCTGAAGATCTCAAACACTCTTACTTCAAGGAATCCTCCATCCAAAGGAATCAGCCTACAGCACCTGCTTATCTTAAAGGGGAACTCTTACCCAGGTTTCACATATTGTGTTTTGTTATTTCGACCCCTCACATTTCTCATAAGCCCCACCCCTTATAGAATCCACCCACTCCATCCCCTGTATTCCACTTGCTTCCACCCATAGTGACAGGAGTATACAGCTCAGCATCACAGGACAGAGTATACAGCCCCAGAATCACAGAATAGGAGTAAACAGCCCCAGCCTCACAGATCAGGGTATACAGCTCAGCCTCACAGATCAGGGTATACAGCTCAGCCTCACAGATCAGGGTATACAGCTCAGCCTCACAGATCAGGGTATACAGCTCAGCATTACAGATCAGGGTATAAAGCTCAGCATTACAGATCAGGGTATATAGCTCAGCATTACAGATCAGGGTATATAGCTCAGCCTCACAGATCAGGGTAAATATCTAAACCCTCACAGATCAGAGCATATAGCTCAGCATTAAAGATCAGGGTATATAGCTCAGGATTACAGATCAGGGTATATAGCTCAGCATTACAGATCCCAACCTACCAATCCGGCCAAGATTGCGAGAGAAGGTGCCACTTGGGCCATGCGTTCCATACACGGAACTGCAGTGTCACTTCCGGTTTCCCACTGGCACAGAAACCGGAAGTGACACTGCGGATCCGCAGAAATCACCGCCCATGTCCTACGGTGGTGCAAATCACAAACCCCACAACAAGGAGAATAATTTTACAGTGGGAGAGTTCAGGGGCTTATCCTGGACTTGGAGCTAAACCAGTAAGTACTTCCTATCATTATACAATTAGGCATTCATCCACAGGGCAGTGGACCATATGTACCTTCCACATGTATTGTAGTAAGATGAAAAAATCCCAGGAACAGCAGATTGTGATGCTACAGGGCTGATGGATAAATGTTACCACAGAGATTGGAGACATGCAGTGACTTCTGTGAAATCTGTGGTGGATTTTCCCAGGACCTGCACAGGGGAGCTGCAGCAACATACAGATCAATAAAGTGTCTGATGAACGCAACGTGGTGCTATATGCAATATACTTCAGACAGTCTGAACTTACCAATACGGCCAAGATAAGGCGCCGCTCGGGCCTTGCGTTCCATCCATGGAGCCGCGGCATCACTTCTGGTTTCCCACTGGCACAGAAAAACCAGAAGTGACGCTGCAGCTCAGAGGAAAGAACCACCTATGTCCTACGCCGGTGCCAATAGAAAATAACACAACAGGAGAATGACTGCAATATGGGAGTGTTGCGGCGATTGCTTTGCGCCACAAGGACTCTCAAAACAGCCAAATGAAGCATCTCTCCTGCAATCACGTGATTGCATAGATGTCCCACTGCCCATAGTGCACTGTGTCCGACGCCCATACACAGTGCACCAAGTGGTTGTAAACCCTCCCTAGTGCCTTTTACCTATAGGTAAGCCTTATTCTAGGCTTACCTATAGGTAGTGGAAATATTTACTAAGCGTGCGACATTTAGGAGATATTTCACTTGTAGTGCGCCGATGATGTAATAAGCGCATGCGCTGTAAAGAAACGGACCTCCGTGCTGTTTCTTCCCCTGGCGTGTGATGTCACGCGGCTCCGGCCAGTCGCAGAGCCGGAGTCCGCGGCCCCCAGAAAGAAGAGGGGCGAATATAGACGCAGCCTGCACAGGGGACAACGATGGATTAATGTGCAGGTAAGTGTCATATAATAGGCTAGTATGCGATACATACTAGCCCATTATGCTTTTAATTTGCAGGGAGAAAAAGAGGAAGTAAAACCCATCAGGGTTTACTTCCTCTTTAAAGCACTTAAAGGACCTTTTTTTTTTTTTAAAAGGACCTTTTTTCTTCTTTTTGTTGTTACTAGCAGTGCGCCCCCTCTGGTGTCAGAGGTTTCAGGAGGCTTGCAAGGACAGGGCAACCTCTACACCATGTTTTTTTCTAAACATTTTTATTGTGTGGAGGGGGACATCTTGGTAGAGTTGCAGGGCTTTGCTTCCTCATGTCAGACAGAGTTGATGACTGGTGATCTGACGACTGGTAGGAAAACAATCAAGAAGCAGCAGCAGTGGTAGAAGCACAGATCCACAGAAAAAATGAAGCAGAAGCAGAAAGATCCTTCAACTTGCATGGAGCATGGGGAACAGTGATCAGAGCCATGGTGACATTTAACAAATTTTACTCCATATCTGGTGAGATCAGAAATCAGCAGCAGCAGTACTTTAGATGATTTCACACTAAAGATATACAGCTGAGGCTGCAAAACAGTAAATGCTTTGCTTTTTCTTTTTTTTTTTTTTTTTTCTTTTTTTTTTTTTAAGGATTTCAAGGAAAATGGTCGATTTTTCATGGTACTGCAAAGCACAATTACCATTTCTAGATGCTCCCTATGAGAAAGAAAATCATCACTTTCTGAATTCAGGACCACTTAAAGTTTAGTATGAAAGCAACTGGCAGATTATTTGGTCACGTAATGAGAATATTGATAAAGTATGTTTGTAAGTGGCAGGTGCAAAGGAGGCCACACAGGAGAACAGGCTGTCACACAGTAGGCCTGGGAATCTGTTACATAACAATGTCCCAGAGAACAGGCACATGAACAAAGCATTTCCAATACTAAATCAAAAACTGTTCCATGTATCACATTTGTTGAAAGAAAAACATTTTGGTTTCCAGGGAGTTAAGACATCTCCTGCATACACATACATAGTACGGCCAAATAAAGACATACACAATGACTCTTACTTGAAGTTAAGGTGGCAGTGACTGCTTTTGATGGGATATTTTTCGGTTCTGACTCTGCACAGGCCCTGCCATAGGCTTAGTGTTCAGCCCACAGTATTGACATACAAGGACTCTGTAACTGCACTGACCCTTCCCTAGTCTTGGAGCTGAGGCCCACGGTGTTGACATAGAAGGACTCTTCCTTAGGCTTGGTGCTGAGGCCTATAGTATTGACATACAAAGATTCTGCCTTAGGCTTGGAGCTGAGGCCTAAAGTATCAATATACAAGGACTCTGCTTTAGGCTTGGTGCTGAGACCCACTATATTGACATACAAGAACTCTGCCTTAGGCTTAGTGCTGAGGCCTACAGTATTGACATGCAAGAACTCTGCCTTAGGCTTGGAGCTGAGGCCCATGGTACTGGCATACAATAACTTTGCCCTGGCCTTGTTGCTGAGGTCTATAGTATTGACATACAAAGACTCTGCCTTAGGCTTGGTGCCTGAAGACCCTGCCTCAGTGGCAGTGTGCTGAGACATGAATTCTGGCATGAAAGCTGCTGTAGAAAGCATGATGACTAAGGTCACCATGTAGGCAGGTAGCCTGCTGTATGTGTAGTTAGCACCTGGCTGCCCAGGTGTGGGGGAAGGGGTTAACGTTTATGCTGCCTTTTCCCGGTATGTTCACTGGCTTTTTCTGGGGTCCAGTCTCCCTCCTGTGTTCTATAAAAACAAGAGATCTGGATTATAAGAGGGAAACGCATGGGTAGCACCCGCTAAAGACTTGCTGGGACCTACGGTCTGTTCGGAAATGCCAATTTGCGGGAAGAACCCAGAAACATTGACTTCTCTGTGGGAGCGCCGCCAAGCTTGGATTTTCCTCTCAAAGCCTTCACCTGTGTAGGTAACCTGGAGCAACCACAGTTAGGAATGGAATGTTGTTAAATGTTATACATGTTACCAAGTTTACAGTAAACATTGATTCAACTGCTCAGAGCCTGGTCTGAAGTTATTCAAAGGGGTACATGTGAGGTTTGGACATACTATTAAAGAACTTGGGTCCTCAACAATAATACGGAATATATGAAACATCACTACATTAAAGGTTTATGATTGACTGCAAGGAGAAACAGCAACCAGTCTTAGGCGTGGTACCTGATAGGTGACAGATTCTCCGGTGTTGAGGGAGTGAGTGCTTGGACTCCCTCCCTAGCTGTCCATCTCCGTTGCTCACTGTGAGTGGACTAGCTTTATGGAGATCTATACCTGATCACTTGGTAAGGAAGGAGAAGAGTTAGGTAAGAACATGCTTGGGTACCGCACATATGTGACTCATGAAGTTGGGAGACCCTTTGACTTTTCACATGACTGCAGCACCAGCCTGTTCTGCAGGCATTAATGAGCACACCTTCAGGTGAAGTATTAGCCCTTGGAGGGGTTAGTGACCCCATTCAATGCCTGGCGTAGTCCAAAGAGCCCACCCCGAGGGGGAACCTCTCATGCGACTCTTGCATGGTGCCCAATGAGAGAGGAAAACATGGAGGATGTGACGGACTACCAGTCTTCCCCTCTTACAACCACACTATGTGAGATGACCGATGTTTTTCCATACCAGATAAACACCAGTCACCAAAAGGACACATAGAAAACAGTTATATTCGATGTGCCCCATTGTCAGTTTGGATTGTCAGTGCATACGGCCTCTTCTCCCTTTTAGGTTTTGCAGCCAACAGGTCTCAATCATTCAGATTTTGGACATCTGTCCACTCTGTTAACTAAATAAAATATCTATGTTGTCACTGAATCAAGAAAATATCTATGATACCACTTTTTATGTCTAATGTTACAAATACATTTTTTTTTTTTGGTTTAGACACACTTTAAAGTATGCAATTGGGCGACTGGGGGGTTGGGACTTTAAATGAAGCAGGCAGGTGTAAAACATTTCGATTTATTAAAAAAAGAAAAACAAACAAACAATCAATGGTAAGTTGCATGAGGGTAGTCATGAGTACACCCAGGAAAGCAATGTTTTCCATTCAATGGATAAATATACAGCAATGACAATTGACCACAATAATACAAAATCACAGTTACAAGTGATCATTGAAAAAAATATAAAACAGTAGTTGGCATAAGACATGGCATATAATAGCTCTATGCATTTCGTGGATTCATCCACTCTTCAGGAGCATGCACGTGGAAAACTGAATGCTGTAATATAGTAGCGATATCTGTAAGGTCTGACCCTGTCACGGGAAGGAGGTTTAGAATAAGGTAATAATAGATAATGATGCCTAGGATAAACCCCCTGAAACCACTCTCAAAAATACTTACTTATACTTATCATTTTTAGGTCTGAATAATACCCATTGTATTCATTAATATCTAGATTATTCATAGGAATTCCCCCTTTCTCCACCTGGCTAATTGCCATGGGATGGGGTTTTCTATTCCCCACCCCTTATTAAATTCTTTATTATCCTCAACAGTCGCATGTGTCGCATGCTTTAGATAGGAGCAATTGCTCCATCACCTTGGGAACTGCGATGCGCATTATGGGTCTTCCTCCTCCCCTCCTTTTTAGGGGGGTGGATCACCCTGTACCACGCATCGGCGTCACGCTCTGTGCGATGGAACCGCTGCACCATGTCCTTGGCGGCGCCGTTTCAATATCGCCCTTTTCACATCTAGCAGCCAGATGGAGGAACTTTCTGGCACTGTTTTTGGTTGGGGCGGTCCCGCCCTCTTGCAGTAGCCTATCCTTCCATAGTGCACGCCTACGTGACGTTGGTGGGTGTGGCAGACCAGCCCTTATAAGTCATTCTGGGGCAGACTGACTCACATGGTGGTTCCAACCTGTTTATCTGCACACTTTGTGGATCACTCAACATTGAAATGTTTTAGGTAAATTGACTTTATTTTTTCACTTTGGACTTTGCATTTTACCCAATCTTCCTTGGTTTTTCAACACTTTCTACTTTTCACTTTACTTTCCAACCATTCTAATACTTTACTTTCACCATACTTTGCTCTCACTAACTTAACCCACCTTCACACTCATTAGCATCTCATTATCCTATCCTTTACCAAGTTTAGGACACAACTATATATTGTATCACACAATGAGTTCCCAACCTATTTTATATCTTATGTTTTGTCCTTAGTACACATGGTTATTTTTGACCATCCCTTCTTTTGGAATTTTTATTTCTTGGAAATCATCTCTGCTCAGCCCTGGTCTGCCTTCACCACCTCAGTTCCCTTCAGTGATACCCCTAATGGGGTTAATCTGACCCATGTTGGCTCATTGCTGTTACTGCACAAAGATTATGTAAGTATTTTTGAGAGTGGTTTCAGGGGGTTTATCCTAGGCATCATTATCTATTATTACCTTATTCTAAACCTCCTTCCCGTGACAGGGTCAGACCTTACAGATATCGCTACTATATTACAGCATTCAGTTTTCCACGTGCATGCTCCTGAAGAGTGGATGAATCCACGAAATGCATAGAGCTATTATATGCCATGTCTTATGCCAACTACTGTTTTATATTTTTTTCAATGATCACTTGTAACTGTGATTTTGTATTATTGTGGTCAATTGTCATTGCTGTATATTTATCCATTGAATGGAAAACATTGCTTTCCTGGGTGTACTCATGACTACCCTCATGCAACTTAAAGCGGTTCTGCACTCATTTCATTTAGTAAATCTCTTTGCCTTCCAAATCAGGCAAAGAGTACTAAATGAAATGTTTTTTTTTTTTTTTTTTTTTTTTACTTACCTTGTAATTGAAGACTTCCGGTCTTCTCCCTCTGCGGCGGCGGGCGGGGTCTTGCGTCGATCGTCGTCACACCGCACTGTCTCCTGGGATCTGGTGTCATTGATCCCAGGAGTCAGTGCGGGCATCTTCCGAAATCTCGCGAGATTTCGGCCACATCTTCCGAAATCTCCCGAGATTTCGGCCGCATCTGCCGAAATCTCGTGAGATCTCGGCAGATGAGCCGTTACTGCGCACGCGCGAGTAACGGCAGTGCATGCTGGGCCATCTAAAGTCCCTGTGGGTGTTTCACATGCCCACAGGCAAGATGGCCCCCAGCACTAAAGAAGAAGACGAGGAACTTCATCGGACGAAAACCGGCGGCGATCGAGATGGAAGATGGAACAGGTGAGTCCCCTAATAAAGGTAAGCACACTTTATATTACATCCTAAAAAAAAAAATTTTTTTTTCAGAGTGCAGAACCGCTTTACCATTGATTGTTTGTTTGTTTTTCTTTTTTTAATAAATCTAAATGTTTTACACCTGCCTGCTTCATTTAAAGTCCCAACCCCCCAGTCGCCCAACTGCATTCATTAGATAGGGATGGAGGCAACCGACCTTACCAGGTCACAGCCTCATTTAAAGTCCCAACGTTTTCTCGTTAAAACGTTTTCTCGTTTTAACGTTCTTTTTCACACTTTAAAGTATACGGGGTGCGTGAAGTTAAAACATAAAAAAGATAGAGTAGGAAATCAGCAATACCTATGTGGGATATATTTTTTATTTCCATTTGTGTGTCCCATTGGTGAGATTTCTCTTTTGACTCTCTGTCCTCAGAGAAATCCTCTCTAAGGCCTGATTCACACCTATGTATTTTTAGTGCTTTTTGCATTTTGCAGATTTGCACTACCAGAACGTGTCCCATAGGAAACCATGTTAAATGGACTGTAGTGCAAATCTGCAAATCGCAAAAGCGCTAAAAATGCATAGGTGCGATTCAGGCCTTAACAGTTGTCATTGGGATAGGTGTCCCCACTAAAAGATTTTTAATCTATCCCTGTCTTGGTGACAACTATTCAAAGTTTTGGATTTTTCTTAACTTTCAGGCTTGATCAGTGGAGTGGTCACCAGGACAAATAGACTCTATCCAACATTAAAAGAAAAAAATATAATTTTTTTTAGCTTTACATACACCTCAAATAGTTTTTCACCTTTTGACTCACACATCTGTAATTTGCCTTATTTGGAACTCAGATCGTTGCCTTTTTCAAATTTACATATCAAAGTGCTAATACACTTGTACTGTTGACAAATATTTCTAATTGGCAATTACCATTATTTGTTTAACATTTACAGCTGTGTTTGTAGATTATTGGTTTCATGATTTATTAAATCTAAACTACAGATTTAAAAAAAAAAAAGACACTAATTAAGTCAGCTCTGTATTCATTGTTGCATCTTTAACCCCTTAGAGAGGGTGCCTGCTGGCCCTTTGAGGGGTTTAGAATGCCAGGAGGCGGGCAGGGCTTATGGTTATGTGCCCCCCGTGATTGGCTCTCACGGCCGTCACATGATTGGAAAGCTCGCAAGCATTAAATGGGAGCTTTCTATTAGCTGCTGGTAGCTGTGCCGGGAACACGCTCTGGGAGGGTGGGATCTGAGGGGTAGGATTCTCTCTGTTCACACCTGTCGGCTATTTAACTGGGCAGGATTGAATTCTAATTGTGATCCAATCAATCCTGCCCAGCAGCAGCACAGCTAGCTTTCAGGACAGGCTGTGTATGAAGAGGTTTCCTTCTTGAATAATGCTGTGATCTGTGAGGCGGGACTTGGGAGGTTTGGACTCTTCCTGTAGGTGTGACTGGGCAGGACTTAATGCTAATTAGAATGTATTCCATCCCACCCACCATCAGAGCTGTGAAGGAAGTTACATCATTTGCAGAGTCTAAAAGACTACAAAGGTGAGTGTTATAGACTCTAGCTGCTGCAGGAAGTGGCTGTGGAAGGGACAGTCTATCAGCAGGATATGCAGAGTGTTACATGATACAAAGCCACAACTAAACCCAGAATATCAGGGGATCTGCTGACTGAGCAATATGGTACAGAAGTATGATCTATGCTGAGATTGATCATTCCCTTCAGTTTTAGTGAAAAGACAGTTGGAGTTCAGCTCCAATTCGGGCAACTAAAAAAATTATTTCTTGTAGTGGGGTTGTACCTGCAATGTAGAGCTGCACAATTAATCGTTCAAAAATTGTGATCTCAATTCAAACCCCCTTATGTTCTTAAGCATTTCCAAGATTCTATGTAAACAGTGCAGAGCTCACTCACAGCTGTCAAAAAAAAAGAGCCAAACATTTATCAACATTTCTCAGAGCTGGGAGATAACTATAAACAATGTAACATTTGGTTCTTGTTGATCAAAGGGATGAACTTTGGTCTGCAAATGAGGTCAGTTTAACCACTTAAGAACCAGGCCTTTTTCTGACACTTGTTTCTTACAAGTTAAAATCAGTATTTTTTGCTAGAAAATTACTTAGAACCCCCAAACATTATATATATTTTTTTTGCATGGTCCCTAGAGAATAAAATGGTTGTTGTTGTAATATTTTATGTCACACTGTATTTGTGCAGCGGTCTTTCAAACCCAATTTTTTGGGAAAAAATACACTTTAACCCCCCCCCCCTGGCGGTATTCCCGAATCTGGCTCGGGGTGGAACTTCAGTACCAAAAGCGGTAACCCCGAGCCAGACTCGGGCTTGCATTGCAGGATACAGGGGGAAGTTACTTACCTTGTCCCCTGGATCCTGCAATGTCTCCCCGCTGTGTGAGCGAGCCGTCTGCTCGCTCGATTCACACAGTGCCCGAGTGCCGCTGATCTCTGTTCCCTGCGACGTTACGACGCACGGGAGCGGAGATCGGCGCCAAATTCAAAAAAGTTTAAATACACAATACACATACAGTACTGTAATCTTACAGATTACAGTACTGTTAAAAAAAATACACTTCCCCTTTGTCCCTAGTGGTCTGCCCAGTGCCCTGCATGTCATTTTATATAATAAATAGATTTTTTTATGCCTGGAAACTGGAGATTGTCCATAGCAACCAAAAAAGTGTCCCTTTATGTTAAAAGTGGTTTTAGACCAGCCAGAAAACAGCGATAATAAATTAGAATCACAATTCATCATCAAACACTAAATTTAATAACAGCGACTATTCTGCAACTGAGCAAATTTTAGTGTTTTTGATTTGATTACATTATTGAATAATTTTTATATATATTTTTATTTTATTATAATTTATGATTTTGTGTTTCAAAATTTATCATACCCGGGATGTCTATTAGACTCTGGTTTGGACAGATTTAAGTGAGTTATGCATAAGAATTGCAGGCCTACAATATAAAAACGCCAAATTTCCATGCAAAATAATTGTACCGCTTTCAGCACAAAATTCCAGACATAATCATACCGCCAGGGAGGTTAATGAATAAAAAAACTAAACAGCAAAGTTAGCCCAATTTTTTTTTTGTTCTATAATGTGAAAGATGATATTACGCCGAGAATCGTGATCTTTATTCTAAGCAAAAAAATTGTCTCATTTTTTCCAGAATCGTGCAGCTCTACTGGACTGCCAGGGTTAATTGCTAATTTTCATCTAGGGGGGCAAAATAATATCTAATCCTTCCTACAGCTAGACGGATTCTCGCAGCTTCTTCTCCCCCACGCTCCCACGGTCTAGGGTCCTGACATTATCAAGGCCAAATCAGAGTCCATAGCCCTGCACTGGATGGAGGCAGAGTGTGCCGCTACAGCGTAGGGAGTACCATCTGCTGGGGAAGTGGAGGATTAGGTAAGTAAAACGGTCTCTTACCTCTCCGAGTGTTTAGGGACAGTTTTACTTACCAGTTTTACTTACCTGATGGGTGCAACCCCACTGCAAGGGATCATTTTTTTACTTGCTCGGAGTTGGCTTTAAGATAATTTTTTTATTCAGCATATGTACCTGACTTTGACTTAAATTCAGACCCTTGCAGTCCATGTACAGCAGAGCTCAGTGGAAGAAAAAGCAGCACAAGGAGACAAGGAGTATGCTGACCGAAGGAAAAAGAGCAGAGTGACAGGGAAATAATCTCATCTGTCGGCTGCTTCTCAATTTGCTGTCCAATCACAGTCTGGGGGAGGGACAATACCTGTATGTGTTACTCTATTGCAGCAGAGAAAAATAAGATCTTCTTCCAGACACGGAATCTCAGGCTAGGATGGACAATAATACAAATCCTTTGGTAGGTAAAGCAATTCTCATATATGTATTTTATTAGCTATTTCCCTGGAGTTCAGCCCTAAAGTGTTACTAAACCCAGGACCCTGCATTCACTATATCTTGTCTCCCACAGTACACAGAACAAGGACATGCAATTATTTTAGTAAATATAAACTGCTAAATACCTTTTCTCATCAGCAGTATATAGCAGTCTTGTGACTTCTATCAGTGTTTGGTTAAAGCTTGTAGGAGGAGTTTTAATTCTACTCTGTATATTGTGTAGGCCTAGTGTGCAACAACACAGCCAATACCCCTGAGAGAAGCTTGTACAGATAGACGTAGAGGTATATGTGCAATCAAACAAGGTAAATTTTATTGGGGCAGTGGGCCTACTCTGACTGTCCTATGAGGCTGCAGGACCCCTAACCCTCTATCTGAACATTGCTGATTGGCCCTGTGCCAATCACATGCACCCTCTGAAGAAAACAAAATACTCTCTAGCAATACACACCAAACTGAGCTTGTGCAGAGTGCCTCTAATGCCGCATACACACGATCAGAATTTTGGCCAGCAAAAGAGCTTTTCGTCAGAAAATGCGACCATGTGTATGCTCCATCGGACTTTTGCTGGCCGAATTTCCGCCAGCAAAAGTTTGAGAGCACGTTCTCAGTTTTTCCGACGGAAAAAGTTTCTGTCGTAAATTCAGATCGTCTGTACCAATTACGATGCGCAAAATTCCTACGCATGCTCAGAAACAATTTGAAGCATGCTCGGAAGAATTTAATTTCATTTTCTCGGTTCGTCGTAGTGTTGTACATCACCGCGTTCGTGACGATCGAAAGTTCAGCGAACTTTTGTGTGACCGTGTGTATGCAAGCCAAGCTTGAGCGGAATTCCGTCGGAAAAACCATCCAAGATTTTTCCGACAGAGAATCCGCTTGTGTGTATGCGGCATAATGCTCTTTACTGTCAGGAGATGGATTGGGGACAGTGGAAGAAGGGGCGGATCAGAGAAGACAGGATCAAACAGCCTTCTTGCACAATGCACAGGATTAACCCCTTCGGTTCCACAGTGAGTATAACAAGCATGCTTTACTGCATATGCAGACTGATTTTACTGTTGCGGGTTTAGTAACACTTTACCTTCAACGCTAAACCCTTCAATTTGTTCTTTCCTTACGTTTATTATATTGAACAGCATTAATGAATAATTGCTTTGTGCAGCATTAGTAAGGTGGAAAGTGAAGTCATGCTATTTTATTTGTTGTGTTACCAGGAGAGCGGAGTAGTGGATGGTGAAACCACAAGATCTATAACTAAAACATTAATGTGATTCTTTATTGTTATTTCAGAACCAGATAATAAAAGAGCATTGCTTGGTAATCAAACACACACGTCATATAGAAGTCTCCAAACATTATTTATGGACCGATCGTCCTAGACTCTGATGACTGATTCATTGCATGTATTAAAGAAGACTGTTTATAGAGCTGACGGAATGTGTTGATAAGTGAGTGTTGCTGCAGAATGTTTACTGATACTGTTGCCATTACTTCCCTCGCTGTGGGTGATTTACCTGACAGGTGATGAGTCTGTAACCACAAAACAGATTTAAGCCCTGCAATACAAGCCACTTTTGGAAGAAAGAGACCGTATTCATGAAATAAGTTGTCTGCACTGAGATTGTGTTTATATATTGACTTGTACCTATCTGTCTACAACTTTCACAACTTTTTAAGCTGTTACTCTTGGATAATGGAATGTGAAAGCCAACTCAAAAAGTGAAAATGTTGCTATGTTATGGGAAACATAAATGAAATGTTAGATATGCATAAGCAATAGCCTGACAAATGTACCCTTTCTCTTGAAATCTTCTTGAAGAATAGCACTGTACTTCTTGTGCCTACAGCCTAATAGCTTGATATTTCTAGAGCTAAAATACTTCTGCTCAGCAGTTAACAAAAATGGCCCCAATCTGCTCACTGTTCTCCTTGCTGGAGGGGAGACTGTAACTGAAGAGCTTCAGTGGAAGGATCTCCATGCTTCTGCTTCATTCATTCTCTGGATCTGTGCTTCCTCTACTTCTCCTACTGTTTCATTAATATTACCCTGCCAGTTATTAGAACACCAGTTCTCATATAAGGAAGCAAAGCCCTGCTCCTCTACCAAGTGATGTTACCACATTTGTCGTCCATTGATATTTCTCTCAGTCTTGTAACTGAAGAGCTGTACTGAAGTGTAGAGTTGCAGCTGGAGGAAAAGTCTGCCAGAGCATTGTCTATGAACAACCAACGCCAGCTCAGGAGTGAACATGAATAAGTGCCCCCATAGCATGCGGCTTGCTATAATGGGCACTTAGTAGGGGGGGAGGGGGACCAGGAGCTTCTCCTATCCTCCTCTGAGAAGAGGATTGGGAGTGCTCTGTGCAAAACCATTGCACAGAGTATAAAAGTAAGTGTTATAAAATAGGTGTAGCCATGTGCTAGACTACAGAAACATAGAGAAGGACACATTTACCCCTTAAAAATAAGTTTTAACTTTCTACTGAGTTACTGATGTTACAGTGCCTTGAAAAAGTATTCATACCCCTTGACATTTTCCAAATTTTATCATGTTACAACCAAAAACATAATTGTATTTTGTTGGGATTTTATGTGATAGACCAACACAAAGTGGCACATAATTGTGAAGTGAAAGGAAAATGATAAATGGTTTTCAACATTTTTTACAAATAAATATCTGAAAAGTTTGGCGTGCATTTGGAGAACCTTAGTGAACAAACAGCACCATGAACGCCAAGGAACACAACAGACAGGTCAGGAAAAAAAGTTGTGGAGAAGTTTAAAGCAGGGTTAGGTTATAAAAAAATATCCCAAGCTTTGAACATCTCACGGAGCACTGTTCAATCCATCACCCAAAATGGAAAGGGTATGCCACAACTGAAAACCTACCAAGACATGGCCAGCCATCTACACTGAGAGGCCGGACAAGGAGAGCATTAATCAGAGAAGCAGCCAAGAGGTCCATGGTAATTCTGGAAGAGCGGCGGAGATCCACACCTCAGGTGGGAGCATCTGTTCACAGGACAACTAGTTGTGCACTTCACAAATCTGGCATTTATGGAAGAGTGGCAAGAAGAAAGCCATTGTTGAAAGAAAGCCATAAGAAGTCCCATTTGAAGTTTGTGAGAAGCCATGTGGGGTACAAAGCAAATGTGGAAGAACATGCTAGGGTCAGATGAGACCAAAATTGAACTTTTTGGCCTAAAAGCAAAACGCTATGTGGCGGAAAACTAACACTGCACATCACCCTGAACACACCATCCCCAAAGTGAAACGTGGTGGCAGCATCATGCTGTGGAGATTTTCTTCTTCAGCAGGGACAGAGAAGCTGGTCAGAGTTGATGGGAAGATGGATGTAGCCAAATACAGGGCAATCTTAGAAGAAAACCTATTAGATTTTGCAAAAGACTTGAGACTGGGGCAGAGGTTCACCTTTCAGCAGGACAACTACCCTAAACATACAGCCAGAGCTACAATGGAATGGTTTAGATCAAAGCATATTCATATGAATGGCTCAGTCAAAGTCCAGACCTAAATCCAATTGAGAATCTGTGGCAAGACTTGAAATTTGCTGTTCACGGATAGTCTCCATCTGACAGAGCTTGAGCTATTTTGCAAAGAAGAATGGGCAAAAATGTCCCTCTCTAGATGTGCAAAGCTGGTAGAGACATCCCCAAAAAGACTTGCAGCTGTAATTGCAGCAAAAGGTGGTTCTACAAAGTATTGACTCAGGGGGGCTGAATACAAATGCACCCCACACTTTTCACATATTTATTTGTAAACAATGTTGAAAACCATTTATCATTTTCCTTCCACTTCAGAATTATGTGCCAGTGGAAGGAAGATGATAAATGGTTTTCAAAATGTATAGAGTATGGGAATTTCCCTAGGGGGGTTTTGTATTGCAGCAAATAAGTGCAAAGAATTTTATGAAAAAAGTTATTACAAAAAATATTATATACAAACACAGCTGTCCGTCAAGACAAGAGCTCTAAAACCAAATGCTAGAAGGCATAAAATGCATAATTATGCAAAAATGTTTTTCAAAATGTTTTACAAATAAATATGTGAAAAGTGTTGGGTGCATGTGTATTCAGCCCCCCTGAATCAATACTTTGTAGAACCGCCTTTCACTGCAATTACAGCTGCAAGTCTTTTTGGGGATGTCTCCACCAGCTTTGCACATCTAGAGAGTGACATTTGTGCCCATTCTTTGCAAAGTAGCTCAAGCTCTGTCAGAGTGGATGGAGAGCGTCTGTGAACAGCAATTTTCAAGTCTTGCCACAGATTCTCATTTGGATTTAGGTCTGAACTTTAACTGGATCATTCTAACACATGAATATGCTTTGATCTAAACCATTCCATTGTAGCTCTGGCTGTATGTTTAGGGTCGTTGTCCTGCTGAAACTAACAGGTTTTCTTCTAAGATTGCCCTGTATTTGGCTACATCCATCTTCCCATCAACTCTGACCAGCTTCCCTGTCCCTGCTGAAGAAGAATATTCCCACAGCATGATGCTGCCAGCACGTTTCACTTTGGGGATGGTGTGTTCAGGGTGATGCGCAGTGTTCGTTTTCCACCACACATAGCGTTTTGCTTTTAGGCCAAAAAGTTCAATTTTGGTCTCATCTGACCAGAGCACCTTCTTCCACATGTTTGCTGTGTCCCCCACATGGCTTCTCGCAAACTGCAAACGGGACTTCTTATGGCTTTCTTTCAACAATGGCTTTCTTCTTGCCACTCTTCCATAAAGGACAGATTTGTGGAGTGCACGACTATTAGTTGTCCTGTGGACAGATTCTCCCACCTGAGCTGTGGATCTCTGCAGCTCCTCCAGAGTTACCATGGACCTCTTGGCTGCTTCTCTGATTAATGCTCTCCTTACCCGGCCTGCCAGTTTAGGTGGACGGCCATGTCTTAGTAGGTTTGTAGTTGTGCCATACTCTTTCCATTTTCGGATGATAGATCGAACAGTACTCCGTGAGATGTTCAAAGCTTGGGATATTTTTTTTATAACCTAACCCTGCTTTAAACTTCTCCACAACTTTATTCCTGACCTGTCTGGTGTGTTCCTCAGCCTTCATGATATTGTTTGTTCACTAAGATTCTGTAACAAACTTCTGAGGGCTTCACAGAACAGCTAGATTTATACTGAGTTTAAATTACACACAGGAGGACTATATACTAATTAGGTGACTTCTGAGGGCAATTGGTTCCACTGGATTTTAGTTAGGGGTATCAGAGTAAAGGAGGCTGAATACAAATGCATGCCACACTTTTCAGATATTTATTTGTAAAAAATTTGGAAAACCATTTATCATTTTCCTTCCACTTCACATATACAGTTGTGCTCATAAGTTTACATACCCCGACAACATTTATGATTTCTTGGCCATTTTAATGCCATTTATTATCAATCAACTGTGTTTACTCTTTTTAAATCATAATGACAACAGAACCTACCCAAATGACCCTGATCAAAAGTTTACATACCCTGGTGATTTTGGCCTAATAACATGCACACAAGTTGACACAGAGGGGTTTGAATGCTGTTAAAGGTAACCATCCTCACCTGTGATCTGTTTGCTTGTAATTAGTTTGTGTGTATAAAAGGTCAATGAGTTTGTGGACTCCCGACAGACCCTTGCATCTTTCATCCAGTGCTGCACTGACGTTTCTGGATTCTGAGTCATGGGGAAAGCAAAATAATTTTCAAAGGATCTGTGGGAAAAGGTAGTTGAACTGTATAAAACAGGAAAGGGATATAAAAAGATATCCAAGGAATTTAGAATGCCAATCAGCAGTGTTCAAGCTCTAATCAAGAAGTGGAAAATTAGGAGTTCTGTTGAAACCAAACCACGGTCAGGTAGACCAACTAAGATTTCAGCCAAAACTGCCGGAAAATAGTTCGGGATGCAAAGAAAAACCCACAAATAACTTCAGGTGAAATACAGGACTCTCTGAAAACATGTGATGTGGCTGTTTCAAGATGCACAATAAGGAGGAGAAAAATGGGTTGCATGGTCGAGTTGCCAGAAGAAAGCCATTACTATGCAAATGCCACAAAGTATCCTGCTAACAATATGCCAAACAGCACAGAGACCAGCCTCAGACCTTCTGGCACAAAGTCATTAGGAGTGAAAAGACCAAAATTTTGCTTTTTGGCCACAACCATGGAGAGGATTCAACAAGGCCTATGATGAAAGGTACACCATTCCTACTGTGAAACACGGAGGTGGATCGCTGATGTTTTGGGGATGTGTGAGCTACAAAGGCACAGGAAATTTGTTCAATATTGATGCAAGATGAATGCAGTATGTTATCAAAAAATACTGGAAGAATATTTCAATTCATCAGCCAGGAAGCTGAGCTTGGGACGTACTTGGACATTCCAACATGACAATGATCCAAAACACAAGGCCAAGTCGACCCGTCATTGGCTACAGCAGAATAAAGTAAAGGTTCTGGAGTGGCCATCTCAGTCTCCTGACCTCAATATCATTGAGCCACTCTGGGGAGATCTCAAACGTGCAGTTCATACAAGACAGCCCAAGAATTTACAGGAACTGGAGGCTTTTTGCCAAGAGGAATGGTCAGCTTTACCATCTGAGAAGACAAACAGCCTCATCCACAATCACCACAAAAGACTTCAAGCTGTCATTGATGTTAAGGGGGGCAATACACAGTATTAAGAACTGGGGTATGTAAACTTTTGATCAGGGTCATTTGGGTAGTTTTTGTTGTCATTATGATTTAAAAAGAGTAAACACAGTTGATTGGTAATCAATGGCTTCATTAATTTAAACATGTATAAGGATAAAACTGAGTCCTGTAGATCTGGGTTGAAGCTGATGCGGAGGTCCGTTTTTCAGAGGGTTTTGCTTGACATGTTCCGCGCTTTTTGAAATTAGCGCTTCCTCAGGAGCGATTGATTCTATGATAATATACATCACAATAAATTTCACAAATTAAAAATATACAGAAATAACTAGCACATTTTTACATACAGTTAAAAAGAGGGAAAATATCATATTTGTCCTCTGTTGTAGGACTGACCCCCGAAGGAGCTGCAGTTTTTTGTTGGGCTTACTGTTACCTCACCTGTTCACTGTGTCCGTCTTAGGGGTCCTGTTAAAGGGTTGGTCAAAGAATATTGCTCCGACACTTAGTCCTTTTTCTGTAGATTTATTTGACAAAAACACACACTTTTGCAATAGTAGGGTAGAGGATAAAGGGGAATTCAGGTACCTTGTAGGTTTGCGGGTTAGAGGTATTTCCTTGATCCAGAGGACAAACAATTTCCACAGGCTGGATCCTCCGGATAGGTCTCTCTCACTGACCTAGCAGCCGATGAGATGCTCGGTCAAAGTCTATGCCACACACTTGTCAATTTTAGCGAAATTGTTGTGCAATCCTCTGCCACAGGAAGGCACAATCAGCTTCTTGTTGCAAAGTTTAAGAGTTGCCGCACAGTACCTGTTTCTTTTATCCGACCCGGCGATACTCTGTGGTAGGTAACCCAGGATGCATCCACCAACTGAGTCTCCAGGCTTTTCCATGAGGTACCAGCCTTGTTGCTCGGTCCTCTCCCGAAAAAGTCCTCCCCTGGATCCTCCAGTTGCGTGGCTTCTCCCCTCAGGCAAGAGAGCACAGGACCAACCCTGGATCAGTAGGCCCCAGAACCTCTGGGCCTACCTTTCAGTTGCGAAGCCTCGGCCAGCCGGCCCGAGACATTGAGTAAGGCAGCACACACCTTAGACCAGGAGGGCCATGAGGTCGGGATAACCCAAAAAAATGGCATCTGTACCTTTAAGTACCCTTACCCAGAAGGGTAGACCACTCCCTCCGGGCTGTTTCTGAGTAAAAGGGGTACCCAATGCATTTAGCCTGTTGTATTTCCAACACTTACCGGTGGTG
Organism: Lithobates sylvaticus; assembly: GCA_028564925.1. NCBI lineage: Eukaryota > Metazoa > Chordata > Amphibia > Anura > Ranidae > Lithobates > Lithobates sylvaticus. The sequence goes on along the minus strand of CM053027.1, from coordinate 60,107,554 downwards.
ACAGCGACACCCACGGCCAAGTGGAAATTAGCACAACCCAGCTAAACTGGTAAAGAAAACAGAACTTTAGTATAATTATTCTGAGCCAAACTGTAGCTTCAGACACACTTAAAGCGGAGTTCCACCCGCACCAAAAATATTAAAAGTCAACAGCTGCAAATACTGCAGCTGCTGACTTTTAATAAACGGACACTTACCTGTTCCAGGTTCCAGCGGTGTAGGCAGAAGATGACGAGCGACCGCTCGTCTCTCAGCTGCCCCGCCGCCATCCTCTGTCAGGGAACCAGGAAGAAAAGCTTGCGGCTTCACTGCCCGGTTCCCTACTGCGCATGCGCGAGTCGCGCTGCGCGTCGCTATTGGTTCCCGTTGTGTCCTGGGAACTGTGTGTTTCCCAAGACACAACGGGAACCCTCAGATATGGGCGGGGCAGATACCTGTATTATCTACTTCCCACCCGGCCACTGTACATATGCGGCCGGGTGGGAGCCGTCTACTTCTACTTCCGGAACGTCCTTCAGAAGTAGAGGGATCGCGCGTGCGATCCCGATGCGGCCGTGTCACCCAGACATGGCACATCTCGGATAGGCAGGAGGGCTCGGTGATTGGCCCTCGTGATCACATGACGGCTGTGTCGAATCACAGCCGCCATGTGATGTAAACAAACAGCCGGTTGCTAGGCAATCGGCTCTCCTCTCCTCACACGGAAGTCGTCGGTGAGGAGAGGAGAGGAGAGCGGATCGCTGCAGCCAGCTGGTGATCAGTGAGTATTAGCTGTTTTTTTTTTACAGCTTTTTACTCACTGATCACCAGTAGTGTCCCCACAGTGTAAACACACATGTCCCCACACATGTCCCCAAAACACACATGTCCCCAAATAATAAAAACACATGTCCCCAAATAATAAAAACACATGTCCCTCACATATGTCCCAGTAAAATAACATGTGCCAATGATTATCTGCACACATATGTCCGTGATCACCTGCACACATCTGTACATGATCATTTGCGTACATATGTCCGTGATCATGCGAACCAATTATTATACACTTAACGGATTTGTTTTTTACTAAAAACATGTAGCAGAATACATTTTGGCCTAAATTTATGACAAAATTTGATTTTATTGGATTTCTTTTAAAAAAAAAGAAAGGAGAAAATATTGTTTTATTTAAAAATTTCCGCTATGTTTTCGCTTATATCGCAAAAAATAAAAAACGGAGTCGTGAATAAATACCACCAAACTAAAGCTCTATTTGTGCGAACAAAATGATAAAAAATTAATTTGGTTACAGCATTGCATGACCGCGCAATTGTCACTGAAAGTGCGAGAGCACTGAAAGCTGAAAATTGGTCTGGGCAGGAAGGGTGTACAGTAAGCAAGTGGTTATACAGGTATCTGCACCCCCCTCCCCCTGAAAGGTGCCAATTGTGGCACCGGAGGGGGGGAGGAATCCGATAAGTGGAAGTTCCACTTTAGGGTGGAGCTCCGCTTTAAATTTACAAAAATAATAGCGTCTGCTTATTAGGAGCAGGGCGCTACATAAGGAAAGCAATTTCATTGCAAAAATACTATAATATCTCTCTCTCTCTCTCCCTCTCTTTCTCTCTCTCTCTCTCTCTCTCTCTCTCTCTCTCTATATATATATATATATATATATATATATATATATATATATATATATATATATATATATATATATATATATATATATATGTGTGTATGTATTGCAATCATTCCTTTAAACAAACCCATAAGCGGGTTGCTTTATAACATCTTTCTGTTATTATGTGCAAGATCTGTCAGTGTTTTTCCAGTATTTATTTTTGTTACTATTCCTTTTTTGGAAACCTGGCTGTTTGTTGATATCGGTGCATTATGGGAACATGGGGCATACCCATATAATTAATTCTAGCTGCTTCTGAACACAAAACATCTGGGAAATTGCAATGGCACAGTCATTTTCTGGAGAGAAAAAAAAAAAAAGTACGGTTGTCTACAAATCACCATCTGGGTGAACATATTCATGAAATATGAGGACAGTGAAAATATTTAATCATATTTACTGCACAAAACATCTGGCTATACTGATGATCTCCATAGCTTAGTGAATTTGTTCTTATCACATAAAAGACAGGAAAAATGATAGCCGTTTGACCTACTGATGCCAAAAAGTAACATTTTATTACACTGAAGTTACCAAGTTCTTTTCACTGCATTTTTTACTAAACCTCAAAATTAAAGCAAACCTAAAGCCAGACCCTGAGTTCAGGTATGCCTGCCTGCACACTAACATTAAAGCTTTGAAATTATACATATTTTCCAATCCATAAGAGATATTTCCCACCATTGCATTGTGGTTGTGGTTACACTCATTACGTGCATTGGTGTGCTGTACTACTATTTATTTACATGCATCCTGCACTGTTATAAGATAAACTACAGGGAAGATTTTCCTGTCCGTTCCTGTGCGTTGGCAGCCTATTCAGTTTTCTTTTTCAACTGCACCAGATGATTATTGTTTTGTAGTAGGCTGACAATTAGTGGAGTTTTTTTTGGCCACTACACCTTTTTTACTATGTCATTTTGGTCTCTCCCTTTGTCCTCCCCTCCTGTTTAGTGCTAGTTAGATCAGTCCCAGCTAGACACTCCCCATTTCTTTCATATTCCCTCAGTCAATATTGGTTATTCACAGAGACAGGGGTCAAGAAAGGCATTGTCTTCTTACACAAATAAAGACTGGAAAAACATCCTCTGTACTGCTATTAGCTGAAGTAAAATGGTGTTGAACTCAAGCTCTATTTCTTATTAAAGAGTTAAGCTGCCTGTGGATGGTGCCAAGCCAGCAGCTGACCACCTGGACTGGGTCTGAGGATATGTCAATGCATAAAGCTGCATTTGAAACAGAACATGTTATCATAATGCTCCAAATGGGACAGGTCTGAAAGGACCTTTAGGTTAGCGGTACACAGGTGACTGCGCAACTAATTACTAAACTATACTTTTAACCACTTGCCTATCGGCCACTTACACCCCCATCCAGCCCAGGCCATTTTTCAGCTTTTAGCGCTGTCGCACGTTGAATGACATGCTACACTGTACCCAAACTCATTTTTTATCATTTTCTTCACACAAATAGAGCTTTCTTTTGGTGGTATTTAATCACTGTTGGGTTTTTTATTTTTTACAAAAAAAAAAAAGACCAAAAAATATTGAAAAAAAACGTTTTTTTACTTTTTTTCTATCAGTAAATTGTGTAATTAAGTAATTTTTCGCCTTCCTCTTATGTGCGCTGATGAGGCGGCACTGTTGGGCACTGATAGGCTTTGATGAGGTGGCACTTATGGGCACTGATGAGGCGGCACTTATGAGCACTGATCAGATGGCACTGATGAGGAGGCACTAATATGCCGCACTTATGGGCACTGATAGGTGGCACTGATGAGCACTGATAGGTGGCACTGATGGGCACTAATAGGTGGCACTGGTGGGCACTGATAGGCGGCACGGATAGGCGGCATGGATAGGCGCCACGGATAGGCGGTACTGATGGGCACTGATGGGCATTGATCAGCAGCAGTGATGGGCATTGATGGGCAGCACTGATAGGTGGCACTGATTGCCAGCACTGACTGGCATCGCTAATAGGCACTGATTGGTGGCACTTGTGGGCACTGTTTTCTGGCATTGGTGGGCACTGATTGCTGGCATTGATGGGCAATTGTGGGCAGTGATTGGTGACACTGTATGGCTATATTGTAATCAGATCATTGATGATTAGTGCCCCGATTACATTCCTAGATGTACCCCTGCATGGAGATGCCGCTAATCGGCTCTCCTAGCCACACACTCTGTCAGTGTGAGGCAAGGAGAGCTGATTACCAGCATCTCAGTGTTTACATGTGACCGGCTGTGACTGGACACAGCCGATCACATGGTTAAAGATCCGCGGACGCGGCTCTTTACAGAAATCAGTCGCGCTGTGTCCTAGCAACGCAGCGTGGCTGCGGGCAAGAGTGGCCGTTCTGGGATGCCGTCATATGACCTCCACCCAGAACGAGAGCCGCACTGTCATTTGACGGTGGGCAGGCGGCAAGCAGTTGAAGACCCCTTTCACACTGAGGGTGTTTTTCAGGCGCGATAGTGTAAAAAATACGCCCTAAAACAGCTGCTCCATGCACTCCAGTGTGAAAGCCCGAGGGCTGTCACACTGGAGCCGTGCGCTGGCAGGGCGTCAGAAAAAGTCCTGCCAGCAGCTTCTTTGGAGCGGTGAAGGAGCGGTGAACTCACCACTCCTCCCCATTGAAATCAATGGGGCAGCGCTGCGATACCACCGGCAAAACGCTGCTCTGGCGTCAACTGTGTCAAAAACTTTTCCAAACTCCAAGCATACCACGTCCACCACCATCCCTCTGTCCAAGGTTTTACTTACCTCCTCATAAAAAGACATTAGATTTGTCTGACAACTTCTGTCTTTCGTGAATCCATTCTGTCTGTTGCTTAAAATATATTTTTTCAGCAAGAACTCATCTATGTGGTCGATATGAGTAACGATGACACACAGGACGATAATAACACAAAAATAACCAAAAAAACATGAAATAGACCTGAAAGCGTGCCTTGGTCTACCGTATTGTACACCAAAATAAGGGGGCAAAAACTTTCAGGTAGGGAATAATTATTTATTAAAGGTAAATGTCCCTGAGTAAGTCGGGCAAAGGCCTGAGCCATCTCCAGCTGTGGGTCAGGTATGTAGCGAGAGAAGCAGGCCGACTTCCACCGACCTAGTTTCTTGATCACATGGTCCAGAACCCCCTGTCTTGAGGCCGTCGTGGCCGCCCCTATCCGCAATGAATGTCCGGAGTACTGGCTGGAGTCCAAAGGTAGATTGCCGAGAAGGACCCGGATATGTTCCACGAATTGTGACGAGTTGAGAGGCTTAACTGGAAAGGGTCACAGCAGACTGGAACCTGGGCGGTCGGGTAGCAATGCCATCAAACGGTTTTAACATGGTAACTGGGCACCCGTTGCTGTGGGTCCTGTACAGGTGTATATCTGCTCCGGAACCTCACTGCCGAGTGTTAGGCATCGTCAAGTGGAGAACATAGTGATCCTGGTGACGGAAGAGGTTACTTTATGCAAGACTGGACCAGCTGGGTGGCTGCGAGTGAACTCGCTGGGCCGCAGAAACCCATAAACGCCACGTGTATCGCAGCCTGCAGGATGGTGCTGAGGAGGAGACCAGAAGGGGACTTATCCAAGATGTCCGACATCCCCTTAAAAGTCTCCCCAGTGACCGGCAGCCGCTTGGCTGACTGGCGGCTGGCGTTTCTGAACTCCGCGCAGTAGAGCCCTTACTGTGTGGCAGGAGAACACCGCAGGCCTCGCAGGGTCTTGAAGAAACAAGTAGTGCTGCACCCCGGCTACGTACTGGCGTGTCGTGCTGTGTGACCGTGCCAGGTGACAATGGCAATGAGCGATAACGCCAGAACCTGCTTGACGCTGGAAGGTTCACGTGGGCGTTGGGGCAGGAATTTATTAAATGCCCTCCAGGCCGTGCGGTAGGCCCGACGAGTGTTGCGGGCAAGCGAAGAGTTGAAGAGTTGATGATGTCAGTAGCTGACCGTAAATGTGGGGCTAGCCAATGGTGACCCCATAGGTGAGCGGCTGCTATGATGGAGTACAGCTCAAAGAGGGCTGACGTGGTAGTGAAGCCTGATGTGGCTAGTGCCTGAGGAGGCCAGGGGGCGGCGAACCACAAATGGCCAAAAATGGCGGCACATCCTGTGGATGCCGCCGTATCGGTCACCACCTGTGGTGACAGCGAGGACACTACTGGGATGAAGAGGGACACACCGTTCCACTTACTGAGAAAGTCTTCCCACATGGCCGGATCTGCCCTGGCTGCCGTATCCAGCCTGCTGACCTGGTCTGGGTCCTGAGTGTAGGACAGGAATACCAGCAGCCGGGACACAAAGGAGCGGCCCTGGGGGATGATCCTCATAGCAAAACTCAACATCCCGAGGAGAGACTGAAGTTGCTTCTGAGTACATCCCCTCACCCCGGTGAATTCTCGTAGAACCGTCCTGATACGGTCCAACTTGTCTGCGGGAAGGCTGGCCTGCATGGCTAGAGTGTCAAGGTCGACGCCCAAGAACGTGATCTTGTGCGCCGGGCCGTCAACCCTGTGTTCCGCTATGGGGACGTTCAGATCGTTGAAAACAGTCCTCAACTTTCCAAGGTCCCCTGGGGGAGCCCCGGGTGGTTCTATCAGAAGGAAGTCGTCCAAAAAATGGATGACCTCGTGGCACTGTGCCTCGTGGAGAAGGATCCACGCCAGGGTCTCTGCAAACTTTATCGAACGGCCAAGGACTACTCTTAGCCCCGAAGGTCGACTTGGTTGCAAAATAATACCGCTCCCTCCACTTGATGCTGTGTCAGCACCACAGGGAGGGATGTATGGCAGCAGCTTGAAGGCGTCAGATATGTCCGCCTTCGAGAGCCAAGTCCCCACCCCAGTCCTGAGTATGGCCTGGATAGCTACATTAACCGAAGCGTACTTCAGTGAGAACTCCTCAGAGGGAATGAGCGAGTTGAGACTGGGGACGACGGAAGAATGAGGCGCTGACATACACCAGACATTTTTTTTTTTTGAATTTTTTTTTTCCTGTACAGCCCGATAGGGCTGACCCTCCAGATACTAAAGGGGGACTGACTGAACAGGCCTGTCACAAAGTCCCGATCCAACTCCGTGCGGAGAAGGACGTCGATAGCTGGCTCATCCGTAGCTGCTGACCGCAAGTTCCGACATTCAAGGGTGGTGTGGGGCAGGGTGATGAGCCCGGTATGAAACCCATTAGTGAAACCTCGGATAAGGTAGCTGGCGAGTGATGGAGTGGGGTGTGAGGTCAGGTAGACACCAAGCCAACGGACATTGAGCCGGCTTAGTCAGGTTTCTTCTGTTTGACCTCACACAGGACCCTGGGGTGCGCCCTCTGGCATAGGGTGCAGACGTGCAGGAGCCGGCACTGGCTGAAATTGCAGGAGCCGAAGTTGAAGTTGTCGCAAATGGCGGCTCCCCCAACCCTCTGCACCGGACGTCCCAATTTGTCCACCTTCTGCCCTTGCGTCGGGGCCTGCTGAGCCTGACTCGTGCTGGTAGAGGCCGTGCTAGCTGTTGGGTGGATAGAGACTGTGTTGGCACACCAGACCGCGGTGTGGGAAGCTGACTGACAGACAGCACACAGTGGGGACCGTAGACCCGCGAAGTGGCAGCAGAACAACTCGGTGTCCACTACACTCCAGTCCGTTGTCAAATGGAACTGCAAGAACCTGGCCGCGGCTTTGACCGAGAAGGACCGATGATAATCGTAGAACGCCGAACCACCGTATTTGTGGCCCAGGTCTACAATTAGATGGAGGTAGAGGTCCAGTTCCTCTCGCCTGCCAGGGGAGGCTGAGCACAGCACGTCCCTGCACATACCGAAAGCGAGCGTGAACTCAGGCACCGTGAGCTTTCAGTTGAGCCTCGGATCCTTAGCCTTCAAAACCACGAGACGTCCCCCCAGGTGTAGGCCTTGTTCTCGGCCAAGTCATGGACCGAGATCATGAGTGAGGCCAGGTTAACATCTCTGCCCTCTAAAATGTCCTTCCTTACGCTGGGTGGCACCAGGTGGGAAGGATGAATGGTAGTTGTGGCCAACTCGCTACCTGCGGCCGGTGCACTGATGGCTGGGACCACGGCAGGGTCCGGAACCGTGGCGGCCGGGCTGGTCCCCAGGCGTGTCACCCTGTCCTGGACCTCAATGATCGAGGAAGACAGGGAAGATACGAGGGCGTGTAGCTGGGCGACGGCGGTTGAAATGGATTCCAGGGACGCCTGCTGGCTGCTGGAACCTGCTGCGGCCGGTGGTGGGAAGAGGAGCCTGAATAGCTCCGCCTTCCTGGCCGCGGACGAGAAGGGTATCCCTCTGCGCCTCAATTCGGCGGACAGCCTGGGAATTGTCCACGCCCTGAGGGACTGGGCACTGCCAGCCTCGGAGGCTGACGCCGGAGATAGCGGGGTGGTGAGGTCATCGCTGCTGACTGACGACATGGCAGCTGCCAAGACCCGTTGCTTGGTTGACTGGTCACATGTCTGTAGGCTGGGCCTATAACGAGGTGACAAGAAATGAGTGTGGACGTGTAACCTATGGTATACGTACCTGACGTGAAAAACGTGCGTTTTTTTTTTTTTTTTTTTTTTTTATTTTTTTCGTTTTTTTTTTACCTGCTGGAACCCTGATCGAGCTGGTACAGGTGGACCTACTGAATCCGACTGACCTGAGAGAGTGTGAGAGAAAGTACCTATTTAAGAGCCTGAAACTGCTGCCGTCTTGAGCGACGGTACCCAAATGTTGACGATAACAACAGGCGATAGTGATTAAAGTCGACTGGCGTGACAGCTGTGGAATTAAATGACAGACAACAACACAAATAAATGAAATGACATGTTGTCTTGACTGAAATGAACTTCCCGTGACAGAGGCCAGGCCCGGACGTACCGTATGGGGGTGACTGTGGGCCGGACTCTGGAGCACGTACAGAAATGAGACAACCGTGAAATGAGGCCAATTGCCTGGGTACGCTGGGGCCGAACTGTGGCATACTAGATGCCACCGGGTTCGACTCAAGTACTACTGCATGAGGTGGAATGCTAGCACTCGTGTGACAGCGACCTCGATCATCCTGCCACTGTCTAGTGACTGAACCCCTTTTTTTTTTTTGAGCATGTACTGAAATGCGGCCGGCCTAGGGCACGCGGCGCGAATTCGTACAGGGAAGTGACTAAATTAACGCCGGGGCGTGGTAAGGTGACACAGAAATGATATAACATGACAAGGACAAGAATCAAAAGTTGACCGAAAACCTGCAATGCGATTCCGTCCCTGGCGCATGTATTGAAATGGGGCCGGCCTAGGGCACGCCGACACGAATTAGTGCGGGGAAGTGACTGCATTCATGCCAGGCGTGGTAAGGTGAGACAGAAATGACATACCATGACAAGGGCAAGAATCAAGAATGAACGCAACCTGTGATGCGATTCCGCCCTTGGCGCATGTATCGAAATGAGTCCGGGCAGTCGTGCGTCTGGATTGCCCCAATCGGAGCATCTATGGATGCGACCGGACCCACCCAGAGGTATAGTGACCGAAATGAAACCATGACAAAGACTAGATTTCAACAAACCGAGCAACTTGTAACTGAATCTGTCTCTGGAGCATGTATAGAAAGGAGGCCGAGCGGCTAGGCGAACCAGTGCGAATCGATGCATCCTGGATGTGACCGGATTCAGACCGATACGTGGCCAATGACCGAAACCATGCCAAAGACTAGACTCGAGCCCGTATCCGTACGAGCGGTGGGCCCATCTCTGAAACATGTATGGTAATGCGGCCGTAACCTGGGTACCCCGAGACAAATCCGTGCCTGAGTTCGACATGACTTGAATCTGAGTGCGGCCAGGATCGAAATGATGACATGAACGCCCTGTATAAACTATGCGAAATGACAGCATGACCAAATGGCCCGATACGTTAGCCATGTTGAAATGACGAAATGATTGCCATGCTAATACATGAAATGTTTTGACACGGTCGAAGTGATTCGTACAATTAACATGCCAACAGCGATTCGGAATGAACAGCATGCCAAAGACTAGACTCGAGCCCGCATCCGTACGAGCGATGGGCCAATCTCTGAAACATGTATGGTAGTGCGAACGGCACCCGTGCGTGAGCCATGTTTGAACGATGCGACATGACTTGAATCCGAGTGCGGCCAGGATCGAAATGATGATGAACGAAATGACGGCATGAACGTCCTGTTTAAATGATGCGGCCTTAGCATGACCGAATGGCCCGATACGGTGGCTCCCGATCGTGTACAACCAAAAACGTGTGTGAACGGTCGAAGTGATTCGTACAATTAACATGCTAACAGCGATTCGGCACGCTTGCTGGCATAACAGATTTGAACGATATGACAGGACATGAACGATGCATGTGAGTGCGAACGGCACCCGTGCGTGAGCCATGTTTGTACGATTCAAAGACTGCGTGATCCGACCGCGTAAGGGGAACCCTTGAGTGCCGGATGCGGCATCAACGGCATCGGTCGGAGTGTCATGGTGGGCGGCCCTGAATGTGCGTGCCGCTAGGTGGCTCTCGATCGTGTACAACCAAAAACGTGCGTGTAACTGTTTAGTGTTTCGAGACAAGCTGTGCGTGGTTCGTGAGCTACGCAGACCACAGTTTAGTGACATGATAAGCAGTGCATGGGAACGTAAAACTTGGGAGCCGTAGCCCTACCTGCAACAGCCGAACCAGACTCTTTGTACGGAAGTGCGACTCGGTGACACGAGTGCGACACGAAGGGCCAACACGACTTACGAACCCGGACGCGGGACTGCAACAACACAAGGAGACGGATAGACGAAAACGGAGCTCACGAATCGGCACCAACAGCGCTTGTCTCGAACGAGTCGGTCTTGACGTCTGACGTATCAGATGTCTCGCACAGGAAACCGACAAAGACTGGCGTCCTTTGGGCTGCTTAAATACCCTCCGGGCTTTTTTTTTTTCTTTCCTATATTAGCTTGTTGCTTACAGCTTACGTTAAATGAAATCATGTTATGGTCACTGCTACCAAGATGTTCTTTTACAGTGGTGTGAAAAAGTGTTTGCCCCCTTCCTCATTTCCTGTTCCTTTGCATGTTTGTCACACTTAAGTGTTTCGGAACATCAAACCAATTTAAACAATAGTCAAGGACAACACAAGTAAACACAAAATGCAATTTGTAAATGAAGGTGTTTATTATGAAAGGTGAAAAAAAATCCAAAACATCATGGCCCTGTGTGAAAAAGTGATTGCCCCCCTTGTTAAAACATACTATAACTGTGGTTGTCCACACCTGAGTTCAATTTCTCTAGCCACACCCAGGCCTGATTATTGCCACACCTGTTCACAATCAAGGCATCACTTAAATAGGAGCTGCTTGACAAAGTAAGGTCCACCAGAAGATCCTTAAAAGCTACACATCATGCCGAGACCCAAAGAAATTCAGGAACAATTGAGAAAGAAAGTAATTGAGATCTATCAGTCTGGAAAGGGTTATAAAGCCATTTCCAAAGCTTTGGGAATCCAGCGAACCACAGTGAGAGCCATTATCCACAAATGGCGAAGACATGGAACAGTGGTGAACCTTCCCAGGAGTGGCCGGCCGCCCAAAATTACCCCAAGAGTGGAGCGACGACTCATCCAAGAGGTCACAAAAGACCCCACAACAACGTCCAAGGAACTGCAGGCCTCACTTGCCTCAGTTAAGGTCAGCGTTCATGCCTCCACCATCAGGAAAAGACTGGGCAAAAATGGCCTGCATGGCAGAGTTCCAAGGAGAAAACCACTGCTGAGCAAAAAGAACATCAAAGCTTGTCTCAATTTCTCCACAACACATCTTGATGATCCCCAAGACTTTTGGGACAACATTCTGTGGACCGATGAGACAAAAGTGGAACTCTTTGGAAGGTGTGTGTCCAAGTATATCTGGCGTAGAAGGAACACTTCATTTCAGAAAAAGAACATTATACCAACAGTAAAATATGGTGGTGGTAGTGTGATGGTCTGGGGCTGTTTTGCTGCTTCAGGACCTGGAAGACTTGCCGTGATAAAAGGAACTATGAATTCTGCTGTCTACCAAGAGATCCTGAAGGAGAATGTCCGACCATCTGTTCGTGTACTCAAGCTGAAACGAACTTGGGTTCTGCAGCAGGACAATGATCCTAAACACACCAGCAAGTCCACCACCGAATGGCTGAAGAAAAACAAAATGAAGACTTTGGAGTGGCCTAGCCAAAGTCCTGACCTGAATCCTATTGAGATGTTGTGGTATGACCTTAAAAAGGCCGTTCATACTCGAAAACCCTCTAATGTAACTGAATTAGGACAATTCTGCAAAGATGAGTGGGCCAAAATTCCTCCAGGATGCTGTAAAAGCCTCATTGCACGTTATCGCAAACGCTTGGTTGCAGTTGTTGCTGCTAAGGGTGGCCCAACCAGTTATTAGGTTTAGGGGGCAATCACTTTTTCACACAGGGCCATGATGGTTTGGATTTTTTTTCACCTTGTAATAATAAACACCTTCATTTACAAATTGCATTTTGTGTTTACTTGTGTTGTCCTTTTGACTATTGTTTAAATTGGTTTGATGTTCCGAAACACTTAAGTGTGACAAACATGCAACAGGAAGTGAAGGGGGAAATGAGGAATGGGGGCAAACACTTTTTCACACCACTGTATGACAACAACTGATGATAAAAAAACGTGACTGAACTGATCTAATGTACGGTCCACATGTGTGAAAGGGGTCTAAGGGCTCTTTCACACGGACGGACCGTATGTCCGTTTTTCATCCATCCGTTTTCGGATGAAAAACGGACATACATGTATCCCTATGGGATAGCGGGTGTCAGCGGATGAGCATCCGCTGACACTGATCTCGTCCGTGCCCGCTATGCTCCGTTTCTGCAGACGGAGGAAAACCCAATCTCTACGGTCCGTCGTCACCCGATCTCCCATAGGGGAGAGCGGCGCTCTGACAGGTCCATCCCTGCACGGAGTGCAGAGACGGACCTGTCATCTTCCTGCTCAGCGGAGATCGCTCCGGCGATCCCCACTGAGCAAGCGGCTATCCACGGGGCGGATCTGCACTGATCCGCCCCGTGTGAAAGAGCCCTAACTGTTCCTACAGTGCCATTACTACAGACAATTTCCCTATTCAGTCAAGTTAAAATCCCCCATTATTATCACTGTCCCAGCCCTTCAGTTCCTTCGCTGTGACATTACAGCCCTATCAATAGATATGGCCAATAGGTACAAGTGAAGTGTAATTTAGGACTGGAAGGGTGTAATATTGATTATGTCACAGCAGTAGAGGGATGGGTTGTCAATGGTACCTAAAAGACAGCTAATTAGGAAGTGGGAGCTTTGTGATGGGTTAATTTAATAACAATGGCCACCAATTCATTATTTAAATTGTATGAGGCTTAACTTCATACATTTGTTCTTGAATTCACAGAAATGTTGTGCAATGGACCAATGGATGCCTGGGCACTAAAATGTTTTCTTACACCCAATCTGATAAATACACAACAGGGAGTTCACAATGTTCTGGTTGCTGGATTGATGCGGCTGTCAGTAAAATCACTGAACTTGCGTAGTTCTGATCATACAAGTATCTTCATGTTCATACCATGTGTGTATTGGACTCATGAATCAATTCACTATTACTTAATATATATTTCTTCAAACCCTTATTTAACCCCTTTACAGCTGAACATCGTGCATAACTAAAAGACACAACTGAATGCAACTCTGTATTTATTTATTAACCACTTCAATACTGGGCACTTAAACACCTTCCTGCCCAGACCAATTTTAAGCTTTCAGCACTGTCGCACTTTGAATGACAATTGCGCGGTCATGCTACTCTGTGCCCAAATTATATTTTTATCCATACAAATAGAGCTTTCTTTTGGTGGTATTTGATCACCTCTACGGTTTTTATTTTTTGCTAAACAAATAAAAAAAGACCGAAAATTTTGAAAAAAAATATGTTTTTTTTGTTTCAGTTTCAAAACTTTGTAAATAAGTAAGTTTTTTCTCCTTCACTGATGGGCACTGATGGGGCTGCTCTGACAGGCACTGATAAGGCAGCACTGATGGGCACCGATGAGTTGGTACCAATGAAGTGGCACTGATGAGGTGGCATTGATGGGCACTGATATGTGGTACTGATAGGCGGCACTGATGGGCACTGATAGATGGCACTGATGGGTGACACGGATGGGCACTGATAGGTGGCACAAATTGGCACTGGTAACTGACATGGATTGGCATGGATAGGAGGCATGGATGGGCATGGATAGGCGGCACAGATGGGCATGGATAGGCGGCACGGATGAGCATGGATGGGCACTGATAGGCAGCATGGATGGGCACTGATAGGTGGCCTGGATGGGCACTGATAGGCGGCATTGTATTTTTTTGTTTTGTACTGATGGATGCCAATCAGTGCCAAACAATAATGCATGCCAATCATGGATGCCCCATGTGGGCACTGATTGGCATCCATTGTGGGCACTGATTGGCATCCATTGTGGGCACTGTGTGTCAATCCTGGTGGTCTAGGGTGGCATACCTGGTGCTGGGCATCCCTGGTGGTCTGGTGGCATCCCTGGTAGTCCAGTGTGGGCATCCTTGGGGGGGCTGCGCTGATAATCGATCAGCACAGACCCCCCCTGTCAGAGGAGCAGCCGATCGGCTCTCCTCTACTCGCGTCTGACAGACGCGAGTGAGGAAAAGCCGATCACCGGCTCTTCCTATTTACACTGTGATCAGCCGTGATTGGACACGGCTGATCACGTGGTAAAGAGTCTCTGTCGGAGACTCTTTACCAAGATCGTAGTTGCAGGGGGTCAGACTGACATCCGCAACAACGATCGCCGCAATGCGCGCCCCCGGGGGCGCGCAGCGGCTCAAAATCCTGAGGACGTCATATGACGTCTGGTCAGGATTTTGAAACCACTTTGCCGACGTCATTTGCCTATAGGGCGGACGGCAAGTGGTTAACACAACCGTAAATGTATTCATTTTTTAATAGAAGCAGTGAAAGTACTGGAATTTGAGCTAATATCAGCTTCTTGAAATCCATGTACAGCAAAGCTCGGAATTGGGGAAAAGATACAGCAAAAAGAGCCAATCAGTTTTGCTGCAGCGGAAAAAGCATGCTGATAGAAGAAGAGAGTTCAGTGACAAACTCATGAGTTCACTTGTAAGCAGGTGCCTAATATGGAACTGTATTGTATGTGCTGTATTGCCTGTGTTAAAGTGATTGTAAGCATTCGTTTTTTTTTTTTTAAATAACAAACATGTCATAATCACCTCCACTGAGCAGCTCATTTTGCACAGAGTGGCTTTGATCCTCGTCTTCTGGGGTCCCCTGGCGGCTCCTCCCCACATCAGATAACCCCCAAGGAGAAGCGCTCTCCCGAGGGGGTTACCTTGCAGGCTCACTCCCGAGTCTAGCATTAGGCGTCCATAGACGCTCAATCTATGACTCTGCCCCGCCCCCCCCAGCACCCACGTCATTAGATTTGATTGACAGCAGTGCGAGTCAATGGCTGCTCTGATATTAATCTACCCAATCAGGACACAGGTTTCCCCAGGTTTTTTTGGGAGGTACTGCCCTCTGCTGGACAAAACATACAAAAAGGGAACTGCCACTATGTAAAAGAGTTGTTCCGTGGTCGTCACATCTTGTTTGCGCTGCATGGGAAGAGAAGGAGACTATTTCTGAGGATGTAATTGCTACCTTTTTTTATCACCCACTGGGGGAGCCCAGGTGGGGTTCTAAGGGATATGGACAAAAAAAACTTAATTATTGTGCAGGTATACAGACAAAATATAAAAGTGCAAGCTGCTGGCAACAACACAACAGGACCAATCGTGATAAACATGAAACAATAAAAAATGTTGCCACACTAAACATAGATATTGAATAAACAAGTGTCCATAAAGTAGTGAACTAGATATTGAAGATATTGAATAAAAAAGTGTCCATAAAGTATGAACAACTGGTGCTGTTCTAAATAGTATAATTTATATAAAATTATCAGAGGTCTAGACTCCAAATTATAGTCTAGATAGGTGTGATATGCAAGTATAGAAGATCCAATCAGCTTCCTCTATTATATTGCAGATGGTGGTACTGTCATGGCTGATGGTAAAATTTACTCCATAGTAGGGCCCATGAAGGAAAGATAAAACAGCCACACAGTGTAAAACTACTTAACAGTTTATTAAAAGAAATCAGTGCTAAACACTTACAGAAATCTGGTATAAACAAGCATTATTAGATCCAAGACATCCTAGAAGTCGATCGACCAGTATACAGGATTGGCATGCCTGGTACCTCACAGACATGGACTCCATGGGTGAAGTTTCTAAGGGATATGGACTTATGCTGTTGAAATGGACTAATGGACTAAAAGACTTTCATACATATTTAAGGTATGACTACTTCATCAAGCAAAAGAGAGCACCAGGGTCACACTAAAAGGGCATTTAGAGGACTCTGTACATGAATATGTGTGGAAGAAGTCTCTGAGAACTGTTCATCTCTTATGTTTAACTACGTCAGTAAAATAACTTTGTTGCTACCTAACTTGCCTGGTCTGAAGTCACTAAAGTGGTGCACACTTGGCATATTCAAAGAAAAGGGCTTGACAAGGGACGGAGGGCAAGTAAAGATGATGTATAAATGTCCAACTAAACTATCTGGAGGATGCTATATTGCCATTGCTAATGACTACAGTACTAGTGTCTTGTGCATACTGTATGCAGCCAGTCAGTCGGGAAGCATATGACATGGCAAGGGCCCTGGTAGTGAAGGAGCTTGGTGCTTAGGCTCTTTCCCTAGCAATCGGTTCCCACATACTGGGACAAACCTTGCAGCTTGGAGCATCCTAAGGAACTAGCCTGAGAGTCGCGGAGCAAAATGTAGTGAGGTCTTGGGAGTAGAATAAGCACAGAATATGTAAAAGTGAGCTTCCTAGTATCCAGGTGAAACATACAGATCAATATCACTGGGAGTGAGGTGACAGGTTACTGGGTTGGTGGAGTCCAGTACAAGCTCTGCAGCACTGGCTCAGAAATGCCGTACAACTTAACCTCTTCCCACCTGCGCTATAGCCAAAAGATGGCTACCATGCAGACTTCTAGTTCTGGGAGGGCATCCATGGACATCCTCCCAGAATCCCACCTTCTGCGAGCCCCCCATGGGCATGCATCCAGCACTCTGTGTGACCGCTATGTTTCCTCAGACACAGCTGATCACAGATCATGGTAAAGGCCTAAACATTGCGGCTCTTTACCATGTGATTAGCTGTGTTCAATAACAGCTGATCGCATAAAAAAGGGACTTACCGGAAATCAGCAGTCCTTTTCTCACACGCTGTGTCTGTGTGAGGAAAGGACAGCCCAAACCTGGCAAGGCTGTCAGTACTTTGTTTTCACTGATAATCAGGGCACAGATTATCAGTGCAGCTCCTTCAGTGCCAATCAGTGCAGATCAGTGCAGCTTATCAGTGCCCCTCAGTGCTGCCTTATCAGTGCAACCTCATCAGTGCCCCCTCATCAGTGCCCATCATGGCCCATCAGTGTAGCTTATCAGTGCCCATCATGGCCCATCAGTGTAGCTTATCAGTGCCCATCAGTGCTGCCTGATCATTGCCATCAGTGCCACCTCATTAGTGCCCATCAGTGCAGCCTCTTCAGCGCACATTAAGCCCCATACACACGGTCGGACTTTTTCATCAATTTGGTCCGATCGGACAAGGTTGTTGAAAAATCAGACCGTGTGTATGCACCATCGGACAGTGTTCGTCGGTTTGTCCGTCGGACAAAGTCTTATCTCCTGCTGGAAAGATTTGCCGTCAACCCGGTCCGATCACACCAAATCCGATCGTGTGTACGGTTGTCCGACCGGACAAAGTGCTACGCATGCTCAGATCACATTACAAGACCAAAGCTATTGGCTACTAGCCTCTACGTAGTCCCGTCGTAGGCAACAAACGTCACCACGTTCAGAATGATCGGATTTTCCGACAACTTTGTCCGACCGTGTGTACGCAAAACCAACATCGGACAAAGTATGACGGACATGGTCCGACGGACCTGGTCCGCGGATTGTCCGACCGTGTGTATGGGGCTTAAGTGTAAAAGAAAAATTATTTATTTGCAAATTTTTAAAACAGAAACTAAGAAAAAACTTTTTTTTTAAATTTGGGGTCTTTTTTCATTTGTTTAGCAAAATATAAAAATCCAGTGGTGATTAAACACACCAAAAGAAAGCTCTCTCTGTCTCAAAAAATTATAAAAATATTATATGGGTACAGTGTTGCATGACCAGGCAATTGTCTTTCAAAGTGCGACAGCGCTGAAAGCTGCAATTTTGCCTGGGCAGGAAGGGAGTAAAAGTGCCCAGTATTGATGTGGTTAAATGAGAGAAGTATTCTAAAAAAAAAATGAGGAACTGTGTTCGTAGTGAATTATGTGAAATGTTACAGAAGTTGTCCTTGGATTGCAAGGAGTTTTTGCTGAGTAGTCCTGCTTTTAAGTTGGAGTGCCACCTTAACTCTATATCAGTGTGAACGTTAGCCTCAGCCTGCCTTTGGGGGCACTAGGGAGAGCTCACTCTGGCTCCCGTATTTGAGCGCAGTAAGTCCCACCCACATACTGATTTTTCTTTCACTGTCCTGTCATAGGCTGGGAGTGGGGAGGAGACTTGTAAAGGTTCCTGAACTGCAGCAAAGAAAAATCATGGCAAGAGCTGCTGATCCTCAGCCACACTACAGTTGTACTTAAATCCCACAAATCACCTCCAAAATAAACCAGGCTACACTTTATTGAAGTTTGAGGACCATAGCCAACTTTTTACAAATTTCAAGGGATTGTAAAAGTATATACAGTATAAATATTTTTTTAAATAACAAACATGTTATACTTACCTGCTCTGTGCAGAAGCATTGCACAGAACAGTCCTGAAACTTCTCAGGTCTCCCGTTGGCGCACCTGGCTCCTCCTCTTCTTGATGAGCCACCATAGGAAACCGCTTCCTGCTGTGGAACACCTGCAAACTAGATTCCGAGCCACGCTGCCTGTGTCCATAGGTACAGACAGTGCAGCTTGGCCCCTGCTTCCTCATCACGGGATTTGACTGACAGCAAGAGGAGCCAATGACTCCCTCTGCCTCAGCAAAGACTGTGAAAGCGGAGAGAGCTGCTACAGTCAGGTACAGCGTTGGATCGTGTAAGGGCTCAGATAGGTATTAAGAGGAGGTGAAGGAGTGACAGATAGGCGAACTCTGCCTGCTCAGTGGAGAATCTGTCCATTGCTCCCCACTGAGCAGGCAGATGACAAGTCCGTGAAAAATTATTGTAGTCATAGCTCCCATCTGTCCCTGATTTGAAGGGACTGTCCCTGATTTAGAACAATGTCCCTCTGTCCCTCATTCTACCTCATTTGTCCCTCATTTTGGTCTGATCTATATAGTTGTATATAAAATGCACTTTTTATCTTTTAAAAAGTGTTTTCCAGCACTAAACCTTTCATCTGATTTCTAAATTGATGCATTTGTACATTTTAAAAGCCAATATAAAGAAATAGTAGTGGTAAAAAAAAAAAGTCCTTGTGGATTTAATTAACCTTTTTTTTGGTTAATTCTCCTTTAAGGGGGTGTGGCAGGGGGCGTGTCCTATGCCTACATACATTTGTTAGTAGGTGTCCCTCGTTCCAATCTCAAAATGTTGGGAGGTATGCTGTAGTGGGCCCCTTGTGGCCCATGAGCTGTAGTTTGCAGACCTCTGCTCTAAAATAGTACATTTGTCATGTTGAAACCACAATATAAAAGATAACTAGTGATTCAACCAATCAAGTTTTGCATATTAAAGGGTTGTGTCCTTTGCACTAAACGGTGTCCCTCTTTCTTATCTCAGAAAGTGTTGGGGGGATTTAGATGTCTGTGCGTTCCTTTTTAATATTAGGGATTCTGCTGTAGGCCTGTGTAGTCATTGCCACAATGTGGGGCAGCTGAGAATCAAAGGTGAAGCAGGCTTTCTGTGTACATACCTTGGCATTCATATATTATAATTTCTAAGATATTCTATAAACTATTCCTAGAATTATGCAGAGAGGGAATAATACAGATGTGAACGTTGCCTCCAGGCAGGGTGCACAGCATTCCAGTTATATGGAAAGATGAGTCACTCCTTTATAAACATTGCAAGAATCTGAGCACAGAACCTCTGCGCATAGCAAATGACATAAAGCAGTGCTTCAGTCTACAGTCCCGAGTCCCACTAGACCACACGGCTGATTCTTCAGATTTCCAGACCTAGAACGAGCATGAAGTTTGCTAGAAAATTTACATGAAGTCAGACCATGTACACCAAGGGTCCTATTCAATAAACAATGCAAGAAGAGCACTTTGTGCAATGTGCACTAATCAACAAACCATCAAAATGAGCTGTGACTAGCACAGGATGGATTTGTACCAGGCCTCTTTTGTAGTGCTACCCCAATGAGGGCCGCTTAAAGATACTGTACCCCAATGGTTTCCTGACCTTGCAAGTCTCCTGACACCCTGGGCTCAGACATTTCAGCAGTATTGAATATAATGCACAGACACCAAAATAGGACACAGTAAACCAAACGAGTCTTTACTTTAGGTTTAGCAGTTAATAGCATCAAAAGAAAATAATTTGAATGAAGGTGAGGCTTTTGTTATACTCTCTATATAAATGAACAAGTAAATTGTTAATGTAGTCCTTGACAGAACAATAGAGCAGCAAGTATTAATCAATCAAGGTCCATGGCTGCAGGTCAGAAAACAGAAGCAGAATGATCAATCTGGTGTAATGCCGCGTACACACGGTCGGAATTCTCGTCGGAAAAAGCTCTGATGGTTTTCCCGTCGGAATTCCGATGGAATTTCTCTCAAACTGTCTTGCCTACACACGGTCACACCAAATTCCGACGGTTTGTAACACAGCGGCATAAAACACGTTCGACAGCACTATAGAAGGGAAGTTTAATGCTTCTGAGCATGCGTCGAATTGTTTCTGAGCATGTGTCGGAATTTTACGTGTCGGAATTGCATACACACGATCAGAAAGGTTTTCCGTCGGACTGTTTCCATTGGAAATTCAGACCGTTTGTACACCGCATTAGACTACTCCCTTTAGCTGCCTGACCCCACAGCTTCCCTAAACACAAACACTTAACACAGCATGGTACGTTGTACCTAAATTATATGACCTTATGTGATTATTATATGATCTCTAAGGAAGCGTTCTTTGGCGATAGGGCCCGATAGATGCCCAATGTTCCCTTCTCCTCTTAGGGGATGTAGCACTGACCCACGAAGGGGGCTGATATTTGATTGGGCCTGCACTCTGCTATTACACCCCCAATAACTTGGCTCAATCCCCTTGACACAGCTGTGGTGCAGTGTTGGTGTGAAGCTAACAATAGAGGATAACCCCACAATGTACAATACAACAATAGTGTACCTTTACCTTTACCTGGGTATCTGTTGCTCCACCTGTAGGAAAAGGAACAACACTGCACGCCAATTGTAATTAACCAGATGTGTTTTTACTGGAACTGATATAAAACAATAATTACAATAATTGCACTGTCACACAAACGTAATGTGACAGTACAGTGGGTGTTCACAACAATTACAATTCTTAAAGACTTCTTGGATAACCCTTGAGAACGTGTCTCCAAGTGGGACTAATGCTCAGAGTGGCAATGCCTCTGACTCTGGGCACCTTCCAGCTTCCAGCACACTGTATTAAACACATCAATCTTATACAATACAACACAATTTGTATTGGGAGCTCCCCTCGATTTATACTGCAATCCCTTTTTCAACAGTGACTGAATGCAAGACCTTGCAATAAATATGTAGTCTTTAGCCTTCTGTCTTCTGCTAGCTATTGTGTGGAAACAATTGTAATCCAAAGGGTTCAATAAACGAAGAACATTGGAGTATAGGCTTGAGGCCTACTTAAACTCAGTCTAATAGTAGGAGACCTCCTCTGCGGGACTACAGGTCTCAGCAACACTGCGGTGTGAATCTAAGTGTGTAAAAGTGCGTTAAGGATTATGGGCGGCAGCCCTCTCACCAAACTGGATCCAAACAGATGGATGCCTCCACTCCACAAGATCTCAGTCTATTTGCTGCGGCCACGCCGTCAGGCGGTTCCGCTTCACAAGGTCACCAGGAGTCCTCAGTTACCTCCATCAGGGTGCCTCTGGATCCTTCCTGATCCGACCACACTGCTGCTCCAGCACGCTGTGGTGTAAAGTCCTTTTCTGGCTCCAAATGTTGCTCCACACCGAGCAAACCGCAGTGCTGTGTGACACACACACAGCTCCTTGCAGGCAGGCCACGTGTCCAGAAGAGAAAGAAAATGGCCACGTGTACCCAGCATACCCAGCATGCAATTCAGTACTGAGTGTTCATGCGTAGGTCACTTGGCATTGTGCGTAAGTGAGTCTTTATAGGATGTAAACAAAAAGGTCACTTCCTGTAACATTTCTGCATGTTCTTGAAATATAAATGAAGTCCATTTCACATTTAGGCCACTAGATGGTGCCAAATACCAATTTATAACACTGCTCATTGTTTAACATTACATGGCATTAGAAGGCAAAAATACCAGCCCTACATACTCCCCCTACTTTGACTCTTTGGCCCCCAAAGATATTCAAAATCTTAGCTCTATTACATATTGTTGCCTCTAGGCGATTGCACAATATCAGAAGGATCTCAGGCTGTTCTCGCTCCCTCTATACAGCTTGCCTTTTTCCTATAACGGATTAAGACCATAGCTCCTGGTTCACACTTTTACTTCCCATCCAATACGAACTGTCATCACCCCCCACCACACCTGCTTGTGAGTGCCATTGCTGTTTATATAATTTTTTATCTTTTAATAAATTGTGCTTCACGATGCCTGCTTAGCGCTTTTTTCCCTTCCCTCTTGATGCTCCTACTTTGTCCAATCAAGACATGGGGCTCGGGAATGACCAACTGGTTTTGCTTTTCTTGACTTTCCTAGCTCTGCATTGTGATGGAAGGGTGTGATTTTCAAGGCTAACATGTTTTGGCAGCTAAAACAGGTCACATTTATGTATCCAGCTGTTAGGATGAAGTTCATGTTTAAAATCTCTTTAAAATCATTCCTTTGAGATATGAACTAGTGAACCTCCCTTTCTGACCTTGGTGTTTTTGCCCAACCTTCAGGATTAAGGTCAAACTTCAACCAAACATTTTGCTCTAGATAAGTTGGAAAATGGTTAGAATCTCTGTCTAGTTTCTTATGTCTTTCTGTGTAATTAACGGGGAGGCATTTTTCCTAACTTCATGTTCTGGTGACAAGGGGTAAGAGGGATGGCAAGTCATGGAAATTAGGGCAGAGATAGCATGAAAACACTTTATGTTAGTAGAGTGGGTAAAGAGCAGGATCTCTTTACCCACTCACAGTCCTTTCAACAAATACCGAAAATATCTGTGGATCTTGCCAATAACCCAGTGACTTTTCACTTCCTGTGAGCTTCACCAGAGAGTATTGTCTTTTGCTTATACCAATTGCCCTATCTCCATGTAATGATACGGATAAGCTGAGCTACTGATAAGTTTGTAGTCAATTTCAAAAGAGCAGTCTGTAGGCAGGTATATGCTGCAGTAGTTCAGGTTGTAGGAGCTTGTTGAGGAATAATTGTTCCCTTTTTGTGCTTCAGGCAGCTAGCTTGGGGGGGGGAGGGGGGATTCCTATTGGATAACAAAATCCCATAAGATTTGGGAAGCCACCTTGACTTAAATTATTCCATATAAATAGGAGATTTAATGTAATTTGGTGTGCCCATAGTGTGGGATTTAGCTAGGTTGGCTAGTTCTTAAAAATAGTTTTTCTCTGTTTTGAAGCTGTGTTCCTTACCTTGGAGTAAGGCATATTGAGTGCAGGTTTCCAGCGGCAACAGGGATGACCAGTTCAGTGTAGCTATACTTAGGAAGCTGGAATCAGACTGAGTTAGAATGACATTTATTAATACACAAAACACCTATCCAACACCAACAAACCATAAGCAATGCAAAATTGAAAAATAAACATCACAGTGAAGTGACAGCAAACCAACAGCCTAACTATAATACACCATATACAGTGGAGGAAAGCTGACATAACAGGGCACGACCAGGACTATGACCAAGGGAAGCAGAGATGGGGTTATGAGATAAAATGTACTAGATGCAAAATACAGGATAAGGCAGGGATCAGGATAATCAGCAAGCAGAGTTTTGTCTAAGAAGCAAAACACTGAAGAAATGATGAAAAGTCAAGGGAGGGGTAATATACCTTTCTAGCAGCCAGCATCAGGTGAAGCCTAATTACTGGGATGTGCTGGCTGATGGGAGACACCTACTGGTGGCCACTGGAACTGACCAGGTCCTGACACTGACACAAGTGGGTTAAATTAATTGCTTACAAAACTGAACTGCAGTGACCATTTTGGGTAAGAACATGAACAATGCTTGGTTATGGAGTGTCTTCAACCCTGGGGGTTGCCATTTTGGATGAGCCAATATAGTATGTCTGCTGGATGAACAGTGATTGGCCAAAGTAGGACATATAGGAAGGGGATATGGACTAGGGTTGCCACCTCATCCCTTTAAACCCGAACACATATGAATTACACAGGTTCTGAGGCTAATTAAATGCAGATAAAGCACCAAGTGTGTATAATTACCACCTTAATCAGCCACAGAACCTGTGTAATTAATATGTGTTCGGGTTTAAAGGGATGAGGTGGCAACTCTAATATGGACTGCTGTGTATTTTGGGAGTGAAAGGAGCCTGCTGAGAGAAATTGAGACTAGTGGGAGATATGGTCCCCAGACAGATTAAACCTTTATTACAGATTGGTTCTGGGGCTGCAAATGCCAGCATTCACAGAGCCCTGTGGAGTGGAAAAGGAAGATCTGCTCCCAGGCACGAGGAAGATGTTGTGAGGATATTGTAGGAGACAAACCATGCTGCACGCTGTTAGCAGTCATTTGACAGTGGGCGGGCGGCAAGCGGTTAAAGTCTATGGGACATGAACGTGAAAAAAGTGCTAATTTTAAAGGCTTACCGTATATGCAAGTTATTGCCATAAAAAGTTTGGGCACCCGAGTCCTGACCCAGGTGACATGTATGAATGCAAAAAAAGTTTTAAAAAAAAATTCTGTTTTTTCAGGAGCAGTGATTTCAACCGCTTCCCGACCGCCTCCTGCACATTTGCGTCGGCAGAATGGCACGGCTGGGCAAAAGAACGTACAGGTACGTCCCCTTTAAATTGCCTAGCCGTGGGTCGCGCCACCTGGTCGGGAGCTCCGTGACCACGGCCGCGGGACCAGCGGACCCGATCGCCGCTGGTGTCCCGCGATCGGGTCACAGAGCTGAAGAACGGGGAGAGGTCTGTGTAAACAAACCTCTCCCCGCGCTTCCTACACTGCCTGTCACTGATCGGCTGTTCCCTGTCATCGGGAAAGCTGATCAGTGACGTCAGACGTCAGCCACGCCCCCTACTGTAAAAAAAACACAGACCTAACCCCTCCCCGCCCCCTAGTGGTTAACTCTTTCACTGCCAGTGTCATTTATACAGGAATCAATGCATTTAAATAGCATTGATTTCTGTATAAATGACAATGGTCCCAAAAATGTGTCAAAAATGTCTGATGTGTCCGCCATAATGTCGCAGTCACAATAAAAATCGTTGATCGCCGTCATTACTAGTAAAAAAAAAAATATTAATAAAAATGCTATAAAACTATCCCCTATTTTGTAAACGCTATAACTTTTGCGCAAACCAATCAATAATCGCAAATTGCGATTTTTTTTTACCAAAAATATGTAGAAGAATACGTATCGACCTAAACTGAGGAAAAAAAAAAGTTATTTTATATATTTTTTGGGGATATTTATTATAGCAAAAAGTAAAAAATATTGCATTTTTTTCAAAATTGTCGCTCTCTTTTTGTTTATAGCGTAAAAAATAAAAACCGCAGGGGCGATCAATAACCACCAAAAGAAAGCTCTATTTGTGGGAAAAAAAGGACGGCAATTTTGTTTGGGAGCCACGTCGTACGACCGCGCAATTGTCAGTTAAAGCGACGCAGTGCCGAATCGCAAAAAGGGGCCTGGTCCTTTGTCTGCAAATTGGTCCCGGGCTGAAGTGGTTAACCACTTTCCGACCGGCGCACGACGATGTACGTCCCTTTTTTGAAGAGGGATATCTCGGTAACGGCAGGGGCTGCTGCCACAACCGAGATATCCATCTCTTCAGGCGCCGGTCGGCTGTCCGATAATGGTGGTCATCGCGGCGGATCACCGTTATCGGCGGCCGGAGAGGTGCCCCCCCCCTCCCGCCGCTCTCCTGCGCCTTCCGCGGCTTACCGGAACCGTCGGCAGCGGCGGAGGCGATCGGGTCCTTTCCCCTCCTGTGCATAGAGATGAGTGACACTAAAGCCCCATACACACGGTCGGACAATCCGCGGACCAGGTCCGTCGGACCATGTCCGTCATACTTTGTCCGATGTTGGTTTTGCGTACACACGGTCGGACAAAGTTGTCGGAAAATCCGATCATTCTGAACGTGGTGACGTTTGTTGCCTACGACGGGACTACGTAGAGGCTAGTAGCCAATAGCTTTGGTCTTGTAATGTGATCTGAGCATGCGTAGCACTTTGTCCGGTCGGACAACCGTACACACGATCGGATTTGGTGTGATCGGACCGGGTTGACGGCAAATCTTTCCAGCAGGAGATAAGACTTTGTCCGACGGACAAACCGACGAACACTGTCCGATGGTGCATACACACGGTCTGATTTTTCAACAACCTTGTCCGATCGGACCAAATTGATGAAAAAGTCCGACCGTGTGTATGGGGCTTTAGATGGCCGCCACTCATCTCTATACCATAGGAGGGCGGAAGCGACGTCAAAAACGTCACTTCCGCCCATACGTCTTAAAGAGAAATTTACAAATGTCATTTTTTTAAATGACATTTTTTTTTTTTTTTTTTCATTGAAGTCCAAATATGAGATCTGAGGACTTTTTGACCCCATATCTCATATTTAAGAGGACCTGTCATGCTTTTTTCTATTACAAGGGATGTTTACATTCTTTGTAATAGGAATAAAAGTGAGCCAATAATTTTTTTTTTTTAAAAACAGTGTAAAAATAAATAAAATCAAGAAAAATAAATAAGAAAAACAAAAAAATTTTTTTTTAAAGCGCCCTGTCCCGACGAGCTCGTGCGCAGAAGCGAACGCATACGTGAGTAGCACCCGCATATGAAAATGGTGGTCAAACCACACATGTGAGGTATCGCCGCGATCGGTAGAGAGCGAGAGCAATAATTATCTCCTCTGTATCGCAAAATATGCAACCTGTAGAATTTTTTAAACGTCGCCTATGGAGATTTTTGAGGGTAAAAGTTTGATGCCATTCCACGAGCGGGCGCAATTTTGAAGCGTGACATGTTAGGTATCAATTTACTCGGCATAACATTATCTTTCACAATATATAAAAAAAAAGTGCGCTTGTAAGACCGCTGCGCAAATACAGTGTGAAAAAAAGTATTGCAACGACCGCCATTTTATTCTCTAGGGTGTTAGAAAAAAAACAATATATAATGTTTGGGGGTTCTAAGTTTTTTTCTAGCAAAAAAAACTGTTTTAAACATGTAAACACCTAAAATCCAAAACGAGGCTGGTCTTAAAGTGGTTAATAATGCTTAAAGTGAAACAATAAAAATGAAATATTCCTTTAAATATTGTGCCTGGGGGTCTCCTTAGTCTGCCTGTAAAGTAGCTCATCTTTCCCATTTTTATAACAGTACCACAGCAAAATTACATTTCTAAAGGAGTAATTTAAAACTGTATTATATTGTTGGATCCTGGCAATATAGATAAAAATCATTGAAAAAAAATGGTGTGGGTTGCCCCCCAGTCCGTTACCAGGCCCCTTGGGTCTGGTATGAATATTAAAGGGAACCCCTCGCCAAAACAACCAAAATAGAAAAATGGCGAGGATGTCCCCCCACCATTTTTTTAACCACTTAAAGTGGTATTCCACCCTAAAGTGGAACTTCCGCTCATCGGAACCCTCATCGGAACCTGGGGGAAGGGGGGTGCAGATACCTGTTTAAGACAGGTATTTACACCCACTTCTGGGCATAGACTCCCACGGGAGTCTATGCCACTTCCTGTCCCGGCGCGCTGTCTTCCGGGACACATACGGGTCCCAGCAGGCAGCGCGGACGATTCTTATTGCGCTGCGCGACTTGCACATGCGCAGTAGGGAACCGGGAAGTGAAGCCGCAACGCTTCACTTTCTGATTCCGTCACCGAGAATGGCGCCGGCAGCAGCAGAGAGCCGAGCGATTGATCGGCCTCTGCTGCCGACATCGCTGGAAGTCAGCAGCTGCAGTATTTGTAGCTGCTGGCTTTTAAAAAAAAAAATTCAGGTACAGTCCCTCTTTAAGCCCCGGACCATTTGGCTGGCCACTTTTGCGATTCGGCACTGCGTCGCTTTAACTGACAATTGCGCGGTCGTGCGACGTGGCTCCCAAACAAAATTGACGTCCTTTTTTTCCCACAAATAGAGCTTTATTTTGGTGGTATTTGATCACCTCTGCGGTTTTTTATTTTTTGCGCTATAAACAAAAATAGAGCGACAATTTTGAAAAAAAACGAATTTTTTATTTTTGCTATAATAAATATCTCCAAAAAATATATAAAAAAACTACCTTTTTCCTCAGTTTAGGCCGATACGTATTCTACATATTTTTGGTTTAAAAAAAAATAAAATAAAAAATCGCAATAAGTGTGTATTGATTGGTTTGCGCAAAAGTTATAGCGTCTACAAAATAGGGGTTAGTTTTATGGCATTTTTATTAATGTTTTTATTTTTTTACTAGTAAGGGTGGCGATCTGCGATTTTTATCGTGAATGCGACATTATGGCGGACACATCGGAAAATTTTGACACATTTTTGGGACCATTGTTATTTTTACAGCGATCAGTGCTATAAAATAGTAGATTTTGTTTTCCATGATAAACCTATGGTTTTCCTAGCGTAATAGATTAGGATCGTCAGTAAGGTACGCGTTACTCTTTTTGGTGCTAGATTGTCTACCAAACCCAAAAGGCACACCTCTATCATGGGCTGTATAGTAATGGCAGTTACTTCTGCTATACATTCTATGACCCCCTTCCAAAAAGCCTGGATGCTCGAGCAATTCCAAAAGATATGCATGAAATCTGCAGTGAGGGAGCTGCACCACCAGCAACTAGGTGACTGGGTAGGGAACATCTTAGCCAATCTAGCTGGAGTAAGATAGATATGATGTAGGAATTTAAATTATATTTAAATTGGATGAGTTGGTCCCTAGCAGAGACCAATCTATTAAAAATGAATGTCCCATATATCATTCCAGTCATTCCCATCCATCTGGGGGGAACACCTCGCCCCACGAGTTCTCCCTTTTTGAATACTATATCCCATGTTCTTAAAGTTGCCAACACGAGGATTGTTAAATCTTTTTTCTCAGGCCGAAGCTGAGGTTTTATCCATGGAAGGAATTTAAAGCTGTAACCCTATAATATCTTCCTCTATAGTTATCCATTGCTTATTTTCAACATTACGATACCAATCTGTTATCCTTATCAGGGATGCAGCTTGTAGATATCTTGAAAAATCAGGGAGGGCCATATCTCCATTTTTTTTTGTACCATTCATTTTTTCGAAGGAACTAAGGGTATGGCCTGAAATATATATAATAGTTTTGGTAATATATCCAATTTAACAACATTATTTCTTCCCATCCAATGATTTATTATTTTACTATATTTTTTAAGTGATTCTGATTCTATAGTTTTTCGGATTATTAAAGAATAATTCAATTCCTGTAGTCTAGTCAAATCTCTTGCAATATATATCCCTAAATACTTAATTGCTTCTTTTTGCCACCTAAAAGGAAAATCCTTCTGAAGAAGTGTCTGAACCTTATTTGTTAATGATATATTTAACATAATTTAACTCTGATTTATTATAGTTGACCTTAAAATTACTTACTCTCCCAAACCGTTTAAATTCCTGTATAAGATTGGGTATTGTAATTAATGGGTTAGTGACATATATTAACAAGTCACCTGCATATACTGCCAGTTTATATTCTTTTCCCTTAATATTTATTCCTTGAATATCCCTATTTTTCCGTATTGCTGTAGTTAGATGTTCCATCACTATTATATATAACAGTGGGGATAAGGGACATCCCTGTCGGGTACCATACGTCCCCTTTATTTGCCTAGCCGTGGGGTCGCAGGCGCGCCGCTGGCCCGGTCGGGAGCTCCGTGACCACGGCCGCGGGACCAGCGGACCCCACCGCCGCTGGTGTCCTGCGATCCGGTCACAGATCCGGTCACAGAGCTGAAGAACGGGGAGAGGTCTGTGTAAACAAACCTCTCCCCACGCTTCCTACTCTGCCTGTCATTGATTGGCTGTTCCCTGTCATTGGGAAAGCCGATCAATGACGTCAGACGTCAGCCACGCCCCCTAATGTAAAAAAAAACACATGTCACAGACCATAACCCCTCCCCGCCCCCTAGTGGTTAACTCTTTCACTGCCAGTGTCATTTATACAGGAATCAATGCATTTAAATAGCATTGATTGCTGTATAAATGACAATGGTCCCAAAAATGTGTCAAAAATGTCCGATGTGTCCGCCATAATGTCGCAGTCACAATAAAAATCGCTGATCGCCGCCATTACTAGTAAAAAAAAAATATATTAATAAAAATGCTATAAAACTATCCCCTATTTTGTAAACGCTATAACTTTTGCGCAAACCAATCAATAATCGCTAATTGTGATTTTTTTTACCAAAAATATGTAGAAGAACACGTATCGGCCTAAACTGAGGAAAAAATATGTTTTTTTATATATTTTTGGGGAATATTTATTATAGCAAAAAGTTAAAAATATTGCATTTTTTTCAAAATTGTCGCTCTATTTTTGTTTAAAGCGCAGAAAATAAAAACCGCAGGGGCGATCAAATACCACCAAAAGAAAGCTCTATTTGTGGGAAAAAAAATACGCCCAATTTGTTTGGAAGCCACGTCGCACGACCGCGCAATTGTCAGTTAAAGCGATGCAGTCCCGATTCGCAAAAAGGGGCCTGGTCCTTTGGCTGCCAATTGGTCCGGGGCTGAAGTGGTTAAAGCATCTTGGGACCAATCCCTAATTGTATTAAAGCTTCTTCCAAGAACCGCCATCCCACCCTGTCAAATGCTTTCTCGGCATCTATTGATAAGAGACGTGCTGGGATGGCAGTTCTTTGGGCATATTCCACTAATGTACACATTTTTATTATATTGTCCCTAGTTTCTCCTTCCCTTGTAAAGCCAGTTTGATCTAAATCTATATATTTGGGCAAAATAGGTGCCAATCTATTAGCAATGATTTTAAAGTACAATTTTAAATGTATATTAGTGAGGGAGATTGGTCGATAATTATTACATAATGCATGATCCTTTTCTGGTTTGGGAATTAGTGAAATATTTTTGGGGCAATTATATGTAGCGCTGGGCCCCTGAAGAGCATGCGCTATGTTTTTGTCAATTTAAATGTTCCTAAGACCATAGTTTGGTTTTAGGGTTAATTGTTGTAAATTATGGTCTCAGTATAAGTTTGGCTGGACTGTATTGTGTTCTGCTTGGCCATAGGTGTCAATGTCACCTTTGGCAGGCATTGGAACGCAGTCCGGTTGGACGCATTGGGTGCCAATCTTTCTCGGGACCAAACAGTGGGTGCGCTGTCTCGCTGTGTATTCTGGGAAAGGGTACTTAAGGTACTGAAGTCACGTGATTCAGGGATTCCGGTCCAGAAGATCTTTCTGACTGCCTGGTCCTGGTCCTCCTGACCAGCCCCCAGGGGCCCTCATGGCCTGGGGTGCGGATCCATCCGTTTCCGAGTCTCGGGGCTGGCTAGCCCAAAGCACAGTATCTGGAAGGAGGGTTCCAAGGTGGTCCGGTGCCGTCTCGGTTTTGGAGAGGCCCAGCAACTGAAAACGCATCCAGGGGAGGACTCTTAAGAATAGGGCCACAGACAAGGCTGGCTGCTTGGCAAGAGCCTGGAAGCTAAGCTGGAAAGGACACCAGGTGAATCCACACTCATACGGTATCGCCGGACCGGCTGCAAGATACTGGTACCGTGTGAGAGTTCTATAATTTCATCCTTCAGTTTCAACCAAGTCTGTGGCAGAGACTTTTTATTCTAAAGTTCTACAACCAAGTCTGTGGCAGAGACTTTGCTTTATCCGAATCACCTGTCTGTTGCTAAATTCACCAAAAGGGGATTTATCCGATAGCTGTAATATCCAGTTGCGAATGGATATTCCCTGGATTGCATGGAGAGAGACATTCAAGTGTCAGCAGTTCCAAGAGTACCTAAGCTTCCCTACCCATACCCTCTATATCCTACTGAGAGACTGTTCTGTTCAACGTTTTGCAAATAAAAATCCCTAAAGTGGATCCAGTGTCAGTCTCTGCAGTTCTTTGGGCCATCTACCTCGGGAAACCCCTAGACGCACACGAGGTCAAAACGGTAACGCTAAGCCCAAAAATAACCAGCAGCTCCTTCGGGGGGTTAGTGCTACATATAGAATTAAATGTCTTTTTTAAAATAGGTATAATTATTTCCTGAAATTCCTTATAAAATCTTGGGGTATATCTGCCTGGGCCTGGGCTTTTGCCAGGACCAGTGCAGATATAGCCTGTTGAATTTCTTCCGTTGAATATGGTACACCATGGGTTAATCCTCCATAGGTAACTCCAAGGACCCCCTCCAATAGATAGATAGAATAAAACACCCACACTCCTAACACCCAGTGTTCTTTAACTAGATAGCGACAGGCCACCTGGGCGGGAAAGTTGTGCTGACGTAAGGGTACGCCAGGAAAGGAAAATTACAGTAAGTATTTGATAACAATTATTATCATATTCCTGGCTACCTCACGACAGCACACCATGGGATTTAACTAGCAATAAAGAAGAAGAAGGGTGGGAAGAACAAAAGGACACTTAGCAAAGATATGCTGCATAATAAGGAAAAACTAATTTGTTTTCTCTTGTAAGGCTGCCAAGACCACCGCTGTCCCGAACTTTGTGGATGCTGTGGCCTGAATATTCAGGCTATAGTGACATGCAAAGGTTGTGCAGGAACTCCAACTGGCAGTCCTACAGATGTCTTCTAGCGGAACTTTAGCGTATGCTGCCCAGGAGGCTGCCATCCCTCGCGTTGAATGAGCATGCGTCACTTCCGGATGAGCCAGACCTTGGTTCTTGTGGGCTAGAGTGATGACCCTTAATACCCAGGAAGAGATCACTCTTGACGTTGCTGCCTCACCCCTTTTGGCGCCCACTGGGAGGATAAAAAGGTTATCCACCTTCCTAATAGGAGCAGATCTCTCCAGATACATGGCCAGCAGACTCACCAGATCCAGTGAGCTAAAATCCTCTGTTAGTGCAGATGAAGGTATTTGGTCAAAACGTGGGAGGATTGCCTCCCAATTCCCATGGAAGCTAGATCCGACCTTAGACCTCAGACTTGGAACAGGTCGGAGAATGGCTTTTTGTGGAAGGATCACACAGTAACAGGAGTCGCCAATTCTGAAACTCTCCTTGCCGAGACTATGGCGACCAAAAACACAATTTTTAAGGTCAGGGACCATAAGGAGCAAGAGTCCGGAGGTATAAATGGAGCTTGTGCGAGTCACCTGAGGACCAAACCGAGATCCCAGGAAGGTATAAGACATTTCCTTGGTGGTTTAATGCGAATTTCAGCCTGCAGAAAATGCCTGATTGGGGGATCTTCAGCCCACCTATGCCCGGTGAGAGATGATAGGGCAGAGACCTGCACCCTAATTGAGTTATATGCTAACCCCTTATCTAGGGCTGACTGCAGGAAATCCATTATGTCTGGCCGAGAAGGAGATTCAGGAGAAAAGTGCTCACGTTCAGCGAACTCTAGAAATTTCATCCAAACACATTCATACGTGCGGTTGGTTGAGGTCTTTCTAGCCTTAATTAGAGCCTGTACCACCTGTGAGGGAAGTCCCTAAGCCCTTAATCATGCCGATTCAGCAGCCATGCCGCTAGTTTTAGTTTTGCCGGGTTGGAGTGTCGCCACTGGTTCTGGGTCAAAAGATCCCTCTTGGCTGGAAACGGGATTGGCGGGGCTGACAACATCTGTATGATCAAAGGAAACCAAGGCCTCCTCAGCAATCGGGGAGCCACCAACACTGTGTGGACCTTCTCTGCTCTGATCTTCAACAGGACATTCAATAATAATAGGATTGGTGGAAAAATGTACACCATCGGAAAGGCCCAGCAGATCGAAAATGCATCCTGTGTTAGTGCTCCTGCGTAACTGTATCTCGTCACAAACAGGGGAAGCTGAGCATTTTGTGGGGTCACCATCAAATCGACCGTGGGCATGCCACAATTCCTGAAAACTATCCTCGATGAATTCCTTAATCTCCAGAAATACTGGGCTGGTAGCTCCCTCCTTATTCAGGTTAGGAAAGAACCTGCGGATCTTTTGTGGTGGGAGTGACTCTGACTCCCAATCCATGGCTTCCTTAATTGCATTCACAAAGGGGCTTACCAGATTATAATAAAAGGTCCCAGGCCCAGCATCCTCTGGATCCAAGGATAACTCTGATACGCTCTCTTCAGGTGAGGTGCGAGATGTCTTGGGCTGTGTAAGTCTATGAGAAGAGTGTCTAGTTGGAATCGCCATATCCTGGATGGGATTCATGGCACCACGGTGACACAGAACGTTGTTGGGACTGCTTTGATGAGCGTCTGCGCTTTGGGCTTCGGCTCCTGCAAAACAGCCAACCGTGAGTGAACGGTTAGCACTCTTTTCCCCATCGTCCCACACCGCCCCCTCGTACCTTTCTTTAGATCTTCGTGCCTTCGACCTATGCAGTGTGCTCATCTAAAAAACATCAAGAATCACTGCATGAGACAGGGAGCACAGAGAGAAACTCTCATCCCATCCCATTTTTCTCCTAAAAAATATATTTTTTTTGTGCCATGTCCCCTTTAAGCAGCTTACAGTGAGGGAAGGCAGCAGAGTGCAATGGGTGGGCGGATGGTTTGATAAGTCCACAGGCAGATCACTAATCAGTAAAAGACTAAAAGAAAAGATTACTTACACTACAGCCTCTCTGATAAGAAAAAGGAGGAAGAGAGAGACTCTTACCTGGAACATGCAGAGAAAATAGGAAGCATAGCCGCTCAGGCCATCTTACTTTCTGCCTTTGTTTAATCAGTTACCAGGTGATTGGAGGGTAACCGCCCTCCAAACAAGAAAAGGAAGAGAGAGAGCCCAGCACACTGCTAAGAAGACACAGTATGGGAGAAAAACAAGGAGTGCAGCCACAGCGACCCTGAGAAGCAGTGCATAGGTCAGTAAATAATGCGCTATCTAAGCAACAATGCCCACGACCCAGGCACAAGGGTACCCTTGCTTACGGGGGATTTACCACCCACACACAGGGTCTTCCAACCCAGGAGAGGTAGAGAACCTGTGGGGAGGTGTGGTAGGTGGGATACTGCTCACCAACATCCATCTGATCTGGAAACTTTTGGCAGGTGGCCTGGAGCGACCAAAAATTAAGAACACTGGGGGTTAGGAGGGTGGGTCTTTTATTCTATCTATCTATTGGAGGTGGTCCTTGGAGTTACCTACGAAGAATTAACCCATTGTGTGCTGACGTGAGGTAGCCAGGAAATGTATTTTTCTAGTTCTTCCATTATTTCTTTAGGAAGAGTAGGTAATGCTGTCTCCTCGATATATTGGTGTATTTCCTCCATGACATTTTCCTTCTCCTTATTTCCCTGTTGTATGTTTATATTATAAAGTTTACTGTAATATGTATGGAATGCTTTGGAAGTTTCCATAGGATCGTATGTCATCTCTCTGGAAGTTTTTAAGATTTTTACTTTTGTAGTCGGAGGTATTTGTTGTTTTAACGTTCTAGCTTAGATTTTCCCAGTCTTATTCCCATATTGATAAAACTGGGTTCTATTCTTATCTCTTGCGCACAGGGACTGTTCATCAAACAGGGTCTGCAATTCAATACGTTTATCATTTAATAATATCTTATCTGTTGCAATAAGATTTTGTTTGTGTATTTTTTTCTAATTTTGAGATTTCCCCCTGTAGTTGAGATATTTTTTGTTCTTTTTTTTTAATCTTGCTCCATGTTTGATGAACAGTCCCTGCAGTACACATTTTAATGTTTCCCATTGCATAGGGATTGAGGTTTCATCTGTTTCATGGATCTTCAAAAATTATTTTATTGCTTTTCTGATATCTGTTTTGCATTTTTTATCTTCTATTAGATTATCATTTAACCTCCATATCCCTATTGTTTTTTAAATTCAATTATCGCTAATTCCATATATATCGGGGCATGATCTGACCAAACAAATGTTCCTATCTCAGTGGAGGAATTCATCATCAGACCCGTTTGACTAATAAAAAAATAATCTATTCTGCGATACATATTATGAATATTAGAGTAATAAGAATATTTTTTTTCCGTCTGATGTTGAACCCTCCAGATGTCCACTATCTGATATCTTTCCAATACATATTTAAATTCCTTTAGTTAACTATTATTTCTATT
Source organism: Lithobates sylvaticus (assembly GCA_028564925.1). Lineage (NCBI taxonomy): Eukaryota > Metazoa > Chordata > Amphibia > Anura > Ranidae > Lithobates > Lithobates sylvaticus. The sequence continues at coordinate 60,071,138 of CM053027.1, read as the reverse complement.
TGAATGATTTGCAGTTGTATCTATTTTTGGCTCCATTATGAAGTTAAAGTCTCACATTTTTACCATTCCATCAGCCTTATCCATTGCGCTCAGAAAGATCTTTATCCCATTTTTTATTTGTTCATAATTTGGTAAATAAACATTAATGATTGTAAACATTTTTCCATAAAGTAAGATCATTAAAATCAAGGACCTACCATCTTTACCTTTCCAGTTTTGTAATATTTGATGGGGTAGGTATTTATGAATCGCAATAGAAACTCCATGTGATTTAGAATATGGGAATGAGGATAGGGAAATTTGCCTACTGAAATCAATTGGTGGTATACTTCTAGCAGATTGGCTGCAAGTACTTGGGGCACCTATTGCTATACCTTCATTACTCTCCGTGCAGGTTTTTGAGAGGACTGGAGGTATAGCAGGGTTGGAGATCCCAGATGAGGAGCAAGGAGAAGTCTGCCTTTTTCTATTTTGTGGGCCTTTCAAGTGCTGTTGCCAACGCACTGCATGACAGGTCGTAATATGTCTGATCATGCATGTGGTGCCCAAGCGGCTGCTGTTCTGGACACGCTTGATCCGCTTCAGACATAGGTTGCAAACAGCAATGGTGCGATCTGCTGTGCATGTGTCGAATAAGGTCCACACTAAGGATTTTTTAAAAGTCAGCGGGGAGTCAGCAGCACCCTGCACCTGCGGAGTTTTGTGGTGTGATGTAATAGTATGGTTGCCCTTAAGCTGCCCCCTAGAGGACATCCTGCCTCGTTGGAGTTATGCCTCCTCCTCCTTACTTTCCTCCTCTCTTATCTCAGGCACCCATGTACAGTCAGTGACCTCATCATCCGCTCCCTCATCAGTGGAGCAAACTTGGCAGTGTGCTGCAGCTGGGGGGGAACATGACTGCCAGTTTCTTGTCCTTCTGGGGAACCCCCTCTCTTGTCTTTGGCATGGTGAGTATTTTGCAGTATTTTGCAGCTCTCATTTGTTTTGGAAAATTAAGAAAGGAAATAATATTTTTTTTATTTTTTCAATTTTCAAAACTTTGTGACAAAAAGCGAGATCTGCAAAATACTCAACATGCCTCTTAGCAAATAGCTTGGGGGGGATTGCTATCTGGGCATTTCATGGCCTCCGAAACTGATAGGTAGTGAGGAGGGAAATCAAAAATTTACGCCCTTAGAAAGCCTGAAGGCAGGGATTGGTTTTAAGGGTCCTGTACGCAGCTAGACTGCCAACAAGTCTCACACATGTGGGAACCCCCATACTCAGGAGAAGTCAGCCTGTCAGTGCTCAGATCATACGCTGCACACTGCATAAAATTAGTCTGCATAGCTGTCGTCCCACAAGAAAGCCCACAATCAGTTTACGATCCCAAACACACCTCCAAGATGACCACTGCCTTGTTAAAGAAACTTAGGTTAAAGGTGATGGACTGGCCAAGCATGTCCAGACCTAAACCTTATTGAGCATCTGTGAGGCATCCTCAAACGGAAGGTGGAGGAGAGCAAGGTCTCTAACATCCACCAGCTCCATGATGTCGTCATGGAAGAGTGGAAGAGGACTCCAGTGGTAACCTGTAAAGCTCTGGTGAACTCCATGCCCAGGAGGGTTAAGGCAGTGCTGGAAAATAATGGTGGCCACACAAAATATTGACACTTTGGGCCCAATTTAGACATTTTCACTTAGGGGTGTACACACTTTTGTTGCCAGTGATTTAGACATTAATGGCTGTGTGTTGCGTTATTTTAAGGGGACAACAAATTTACACTGTTATCTTCTGTGTTGTCACAAGAAAACATATAATAAAATTTTTACAAAAATGTAAGGAGTGTACTCACTTTTGTGAGATACTGTATGTAATAACATTGTTATAATTGCCTTGCTTGTGTCTATTTAATATCTACAATACATAAATGGTGTTCAAATAACTCTGTGTGGTGATTCTTTCCAATTTTAGTCTCACTAACCTAGTCCCAAAATACCAACAAAATCTTTCTATTCGTTCCTGCTCTCCTGCTCTCTAGCTCCCTTGTCACCTCATCACATGCTCTCCTCCAGGACTTCTGCCGAGCCTCTCCCATCCTTCAGATTTCCCTACCCCAATCTGTCCAACTATCTCCAACTCTATGCACTTTTAGGTGATGCCTGAAAACTTCTCCTCAGAGAAGCATATCCTGCCCCACCTAACAACTGTACTTTTATTTTCTCCATCAGCTCATCCCCCAGTTATTACCTTTTGAATCACCCTACCATCCCTTTTGGATTGTAAGCTCTAACGAGAAGGGCCCTTTAATTCCTCCTGTATTGAATTGTATTGTAACTGTACTGTCTGCCCTCAGGTTGTAACGCGTCGTGCGCAAACTGTTGGGGCTATATAAATCCAGTATAATAATAATAATAATAATAATAATCGTAGGTACACTGATTAGGTCCCTTTTACAAGCCTAGGGTGACAACCACAACTCCCTCCATAGTTACAGTGGAGCTTCATAGTTAAAATGCAGCTTACCAGTCCTTATAGTTTATGGTTGCATTTTTCTTTTTTCATTTTTTTTTGTTTTATTATTTTCTCCTGGTGATTCTGTCCTAAGGTTGCAATACTCACTAATGCCGCCTATACACAATCGGAATTTCCGACAGAAAAAGTCAGATGGGAGCTTTTGGCCAGATATTCCGACCTTGTGTATGCCCCATCGGACTTTTTCTGTCGGAATTTGCGACGGACTTGGATAGAGAACATGTTCTAAATTTTTCTGTCGTAAATGCCGACGGCAAGTCCGACCGCGTGTACGCGGCATTACTGTCCTGTATCTATGGAGCACCTGTATTAGTCTAGACCAGTGATGGTGAACCTTGGCACCCCAGATGTTTTGGAACTACATTTCCCATTATGCTCATGCACTCTGCAGTGTAGTGGAGCATCATGGGAAATGTAGTTCCAAAACAATCTGGGGTGCCAAGGTTCACCATCACTGGTCTAGACAGCCCTCCTGATTTGCACTACTTCTTCTCATCACCGTAACATGGGGGGGGGGGGGGGTCCGTAGCTCACAAAAGATAGCTTAGAAGACTGAAAAGAAAACTGATGCAGCCATCACATCTAAGAAGGCTGGGTAAATTGAAATATATCACATTTTTTTGGTAGCTTTGTCCTGCTCTGTTCTTCTGTTATCAGCTTGATAACTTTTGACAAGCTCCCTGAGATGGGAGATAGAAGTGTGTGTCGGGGGAGGTTGCTGTAAATAGAATAGCAGACTGCTAAACTATTCATGGGCAAGCTCTGCATGTGTGGGGAGGGGGTGTGTGCCTTTCCTCCAACCAGCTGTCTCACAGTGTCTACCAATAATCCCCTCCTACAGGGGAACCAAGAACAGAAAATTCAAACAGGACGTACACATTCTAAACAGTATATAAAGCTGAAGACAGCCAGATATACATGTAAAACTTATGTAGGGAGATTTGTTACATCTCTGTGTATCATCTGAGGCCAGTCACTTCACTAGGTATATGGAGGGTTTACATCCACTTTAAGGCAAGCAGGCCTACCGGTACTTAGGTCTTATAGCACAAGGTTACATGTTCTGCCTCACTTTCATGTAGTTCTTGTATTACACAGCATGAGGTTATCATTTTTGGTAGTATGCTGACATCTAGAAGCAGTTTAAGGCCCCTTTCACACGGACGGATAGAATTCAGCTTTTAGCTGCGGATAGATCAAGTTATCTATCGCACCTAAACTCAGACAATGATTTCCTATGGCCCCATTATAACACTGCATTTAGCAACAGTTTTGTTACATGGGGTTTGGTGCAGTTAGAAAAAATAAATTTGACTGCGTCCAGGACCGATTTATTGCAGCTATCTGCACATGACTGCAGGTAATCACAGTGTACTATTTCACCTGCAGATAGCAGCAGCAACAAGGAAAGAAAAACAACAGGAAGCACATCAGAAATGGCAACAATGTTCCAACGCAGTTAAACACAGCTAAACGCAGCCGCATGTAAACGCAAGTAAACGCAACTAATCGCAATGTATAAATGCAAATAATCGCTGTGCCTGGAGTCTTGGATTAGCAAAATAACAAAACATGCTTTAAACAGCGACAGAACAGCCGCCCGAGTAAAAGGGGCCTTAGGCCACTACAGCTTGTTTACTAATGTGATCTTGGTATCTTCCTTTGTCCTCCCCTCCTATTTAGGGCTGGTTAGTTTAGTTTTAGCTAGGCCCTCCCCACTTCTTCCATGTTCCCTCAGTCAATGGTTGTTATTCACAGAGACAGGGCTTAACATTTTTTTGTCTTCTTACACGTCAAAAACTGGAAATAATCCACTGTACTGTAATTAGCTGAAGTAAAATTTGTTGGATTTAACTTCTGTGCCTTATCGAAGAGTTCAGCTGCCTATGAATAGTGCCAAGTCAGCACGTTACAATAGTGACATTTTAAAGAGAACTCTGTAGTTCCTGGTAAATAACACTGCTGGACCTGTCATAGGCACTCGTCAAGAGTGCAGACTATGTGCACCCTTTCGATCCCCCTTCCTCCATTCATAGAAGCTGTATTATAGCTTCTATCAGTGAAAAGAGATCTCTCAATGCAGATAAGGGGAGGAAAGGGCGGACATAGTTGGCGCTCTTGGCGAGTGCCCATGTTAGGTCCAGCAGCTGCATGGGGGAGGGGGGGAGGTGCAGAGTATTGAATATCTCAACTAAGACAGCAGCCACCAGCATAAGGGAAACTTCTCGTTGAATGTAATTACCATGCTGGTTTAAAAAAAAATATTGCTAAACTTGAAGCTGTAGTAGGGTTTGCCCGCTTTGTGATTTTTACCTACAGGTAAGTCTATAATAAGGCTTACCTGTAGGTAAAATAAATATCTCCTAAACATGCGCCGTTTAGGAGATATATGCACCCTGGATGCAGCCAATTACGTCACTGGCGCATGCGCTCTGAAGGTCTGGCATACCTTGCCAGACCTTCAGAGCTTCGTGCTGGCACCGAGGGCTCCCAGGAGTGATGTCATCGGGGCTCTGGCCAATCACACAGTGTGCAAACCCAGAACAAAGACCGGGGGAAGATGTTAGCCCTCTCAGCGGTGTGCGTGTGCCGCTGGAGAGCTTAGTTCAAAGGTAAGTATTTCATAATGTGCTAGTATGCGATGCATACTAGCAGGTTATTCAATTGCCTTACATGTGTTTTTTTTTTTTCCTTATTTTAACCAGCCACGGTTTTCTACCGCTTTAAGCGTTAAACAAGGCGCCTGTGGCTTTTAGCTATATCTTTGATTTCTTTTTTTTGTTTCAAATTTTTTATTGAAGTTATCGATATAACAAGGAAAGTACAGTACAGCATTGAGATAGTACAGGAATAACACGGTTTGAATGTATACAATACAATTACAGTACAATATAAAAAGTTCCATAATCAATAAACTTTGAGTTCTATGATATTACATTATTGGATAAAAACATAATGGCATTTTAGATTTCATAGTTCTTCTTCCTTCCAAATATTTAATGGTATGTGTACTACTATAAGTGATGGATCTCCTGCGAGGAACAGATCCTCCATTAGCTAAGTATAGTGTACTCACATGATGTCACTGTTTATTCATGTAAATGAGTACAGCCCTCCCTGTAATGTTTCTCAATAATGAAGCCATGCTAATACACAAAGTTAATGAATGCGAGGGTGTGCATTCCCAGAAAATCGCAGAAAACAATTCTCTGTATTGTTCTGGCCTGACTCCATGTGAACAGGTCTTGTATTGATAACATTAATCAGGTGTGAAGATGCCCCAAGCAACTTCTAGTGAAAAGGGATGAGGTTTGGCATATCTCCCAACATTTGAACTTCAAAATGAGGGAGGAAGCGACCGTGCACTGTGGCAAAAGCGGGTGTGGTCAAACGTTTTAAAAGTAGGAGGGGCTTAATGGGCGTGGTTAAACTAAACCCAGGTTTCCTTGTAACCATAAAATATGCTTTGATTGCTGTGCCACAAGAAAGCATCTCACTGACACATACAAACCCCAGCACAATCAAGTAAGAATAAAAAGCTTCCATTACAAATGGTTTTGCATAAACTATGGAAGTGTGCGTTACACAAAGTGTGGAAGGATTCAGGAGTGCATTATGTACAGAGTGTATGGTTTGTGCGGGTTTTTTTTTTTTCTTTTTCGGTCCATCGGCGGAGCAAGAGAAGAATACGACTTTGTGGGACAGTTTTATTTTTTTTTATTTTTTAATAAAGAACTTGTCCCAAGCCGTGTCATGTCATTTTTACCATTTTCAAATTTTTTTTGTGAAATGGTAGGGGTACATTTGTACCCCGTTACCATTTCACACAGGGGGAGGCCGGAATCTGGGGGTCCCCTTGTTAAAGGGAGCTTCCAGATTCCGATAAGCCCCCCGCCAGACCCCCACAACCACCGTGCAAGGGTTGTGGGGATGAGGCCCTTGTCCCCATCAACATGAGGACACGGTGCTTTGGCTACCCAAAAGCACCCCCCCATGTTATGGGCATGTGGCCTGGTACGGTTCAGGAGGGGGGCACTCTCTTGTCCCCCCTCTTTTCCTGCGGCATGCCAGGTTGCATGCTCGGTTAAGGGTCTGGTATGGATTTTTGGGGGGACCCCCACACTATTTTTTTTATTTTGGCGTGGGGTTCCCCTTAAAATCCATACCAGACCTGAAGGGTTTGGTATGGATTTTAAAAGGGACACCCACACTATTTTTTTTTACCTTTTGGCACAAGGTTCCAGTTAATAGTCATACCAGACCTAAAGGGCCTGGTATGGAATTTGGGGGGACCCCCACGCAATTTTTTTTTTTTAATTTTGGTTCGGGGGTTCCCCTTAATATTCATACCAGACCCAAAGGCCTGGTAATGGACTGTGGGGGAATCCCATGACGTATTTTTCAATGACTTTTATGTTTATTGCCGGGACCGACAATTCATTATAGGAGGAAGGGGGATAGAAAGGGTGCACAATTCATTATAGCCGAGTACTTTTAATGACTTTTTTTCCTTTAGAAATGTAATTTTGTGCAGAAACATGCGCCACTTTACAGGCATACTATAGACACCCCCAGGTACAAAATTTAAAGGAATATTTCACTTTTATTGTTTCACTTTAAAGTGGATGTAAACCCCAATTTTTTTTTTTTTTTATATGTCATAATGTAGAGAATATGATTTTCTTTCATTTGAGCCCAGTCTTGCCACACAGATTTACTCGAGGCCTGAGCAATCCTCTTTTATTGTTCAATTAGAGAAATCTTGACAAAGTCTTGAAAACTTTGTCAAAAACGCCCCCTTGCTGTGAGTGACAGGTGATTTACATATCTCATGCACTAGCCTGAGACAGGTTATCATCAGATCACTGAATGTTCTACTCTGCCCAGCTCTGACTACAAACATGTCCCCTAAATCACTTGTCTGTCTATAGTCTGCTAACTGTTCACTGCATCCTATGATGAGAAACATCCAGTCAAAACACAGTAAAGCTGGGAGAGCTGGAGGGGAGGGGGATGTGAATTGTGAACTTTTTACACAGGATGTGCCTGTCTCAGGCTAGTGCATGTGCTAGTGCATAAAGGCTAAGCCTTTAAAATTAGCACTTTTGATTTCTCCCATAGACTTTTAAAGGGTGCTCCGCGGTTTTCAAATTTGCCACGAACACCCCAAATTGTTTGTTTTCGAACATCGGGCTCATCCCTAGTGTACAGTATATAATACAGTGCAGGCAGTGTACAGTATATAATACAGTACAGTTGGTGTACAATATATAATACACGTCAGGCGGTGTACAGTATATAATTACAGTGCCATCGGTGTACAGTATATAACATAGTGAAGACGGCTTACACAGTATTTAATACAGTGCAGGCGGTGTACACAGTATATAATACAGTGTGTACAGTATATAACACATTGCAGTCGGTGTACAGTATATAGCACAGTGTTGTGCAGTGTGAAAAAAAATCCCCAACATGTCCAGAAAGCCACCAAGGAGAGGCAGACACTCACAGGCCACTAAAAGGCCACAGTGCTCCTGAAAAAAACTATAATTTTAAAATCTTTTTTTTGCATTGACACATGTCTCCTAGGGCAGTACCCAGGACCCCATACACTTTTTATGGCAATAACTTGCATTCAAGCCTTTAAAATAAGCACTTTTGATTTTAAAGTTCATGTCCTATAGACTTTAATAGGGTTCACACGTTCGCTAGAACTTTTTGCGTGTTCACGGTGTTCTGGTGCGAATCGAACCGGGGGGTGTTCGGCCCATCCCTACTCTTCATAGGGCATTGTCACTAGCTTTAGGAGGAGAGTCTGAGGACCTACATTTGGCTTACGGCCTCTAGTCCACCTTCTCAGCAATTAGAAGCATAGCTTATAACACATTCTTCGAAACTAGGGGCAATCTTGTGCTTTTCCCACAAAAGTAGAAAGCAGTTCACCATGCTACCACACAGTGACCCATATCCCCTAGTGAGAAAGGTTGATTGACATGCAGGTACACTTCCAACCTCAGGGTGAGTATAAGCTAAAAGAGACATACAGCCTATTACATGCATAGACAGATCCCAAAGCGAGTACACCCCTCACATTTTTGTAAATATTTTGTTATATCTTTTCATGTGACAACACTGAAGAAATTACACTTTGCTACAATGTAAAGTAGTGAGTTTACAGCTTGTATAACAGTGTAAATTTGCTGTCCCCTCAAAATAAACTCAACACACAGACATTAATGTCTAAACCGCTGGCAACAAAAGTGAGTACACCTCTAAGTGAAAATGTCCAAATTGGGCCCAATTAGCCATTTTTCCTCCCTGGTGTCATGTGACTTGTAATGCCCTGTACACACGATAGGATTTTCCAACAACAAAATCCATGGATTTTTTCCAATGGATGTTGGCTCAAACTTGTCTTGCATACACATGGTCACACAAAGTTGGTCGGAAATTCCGAACGTCAGCAACGGATTTTGTTGTCGGAAAATTTGAGAACCAGATCTCAAATTTTGTGTAACGGAAATTCCTATGGAAAATGTGTGATGGAGCCTACACACGGTCGGAAATTTCCAACAACAAGGTCCTATCACACATTTTCCATCGGAAAATCCTATCGTGTGTACAGGGCATTAGTGTTACAAGGTCTCAGGTGTGAATGGGGAGCAGGTGTGTTAAGTTTGGTGTTATCACTCTCACTCTCTCATACTGGTCACTGGAAGTTCAACATGGCACCTCATGGCAAAGAACTCTCTGAGGATCTGAAAAAATGAATTGTTGGTCTACATAAAGATGGCCTAGGCTATAAGAAGATTGTCAAGACCCTTAAACTGAGCTGCAGCACAGTGGCCAAGACCATACCATGGTTTAACAGGACAGGTTCCATACAAAACAGACCTTGCCATGTTCGACCAAAAAGGTTGAGTGCATGTGCTCTGCGTCTTATCCAGAGGTTGTCTTTGGGAAATAGATGTATAAGTGCTGCCAGCATTGCTGCAGAGGTTGAAGGGTTGGGGGGTCAGCCTGTCAGTGCTCAGACCATACACCGCACACTGCATTAAACTGGTCTGCATGGCTGTCGTCCCAGAAGGAAGCCTCTTATAAAGAGATGCGCAAGAAATCCCACAAGTAGTTTGCTGAAGACAAGCAGACTAAGGTCATGGATTACTGGAACCATGCCCTGTGGTCTGATGAGACCAAGATAAACGTATTTGGTTCAAATGGTGTCAAGCATGTGTGGCGGCAACCAGGTGAGGAGTACAAAGACAAGTGTGTCTTGCCTACAGTCAAGCATGGTGGTGGGAGTGTCATGGTCTGGGGCTGCATGAGTGCTGCTGGCACTGGGGAGCTACAGTTCATTGAGGGAACCATGAATGCCAACATGTACTGTGACATACTGAAGCAGAGCATGATTCCCTCCCTTCCAAGACTGGGCCGCAGGGTAGTTTTCCAACATGATGACCCCAAACACACCTCGTAGACGACCACTGCCTTGCTAAAGAAGCTGAGGTTAAAGGTGATGGACTGGCCAAGCATGTCTCCAGATCTAAACCCTATAGAGCATCTGTGGGGCATCCTCA
>CM053027.1:59937924-60060543 GCA_028564925.1 Lithobates sylvaticus | reverse complement strand
TGGAATTGAGAGATACACTCCACATTGGCGTGGAAGTAATCTCAAAAGGGAGATATTCAGATGTGAAATTCGCTGGATTTTTGACCTTTGTACTTTCTGACCGTATGGTTTCAATGTGGAGTGGAATATCAATTCTTTTTTGAATAATATTTAAAGTTCCTATTCCTATTAGTTTTATGGTATTTTTTAGTTCTCACATTCATGTTTGATTTGTAATCAGATATATGTATATGGATGGTTAACATGTTTTTATTTTTAATACATATTTTGATGTATTATTGTAATATTTACTGGGTTATCACAATATTGAGTGTTCCTTGAAGGAAGCATTAATCATGTGACCATTTTTTATGGTATTTTTTAAAATTGGTAATAATTTTTAATTCATGTATTTTTTTATGTTGTTTAGTTATCCTAATCAGTTCTCATTACCATCCATATGAATAACCATTTTCAGCAGTGAGTAACTTATTACTTGACATCATATGTTGCTGTGACCCTGGTCAACATTGTTATACAATTGACTTCCAGTGTCTTAGCTGCTTTAAAGATCAGTGCTAGACGTCCCAACTCCCTCCTCCATTCCCAGACGTAGCCTGTTACGGGCAAACGCGTTGGAAGGAGACTGGAGTTGTGACGCAATGATGATCCAGACCTGTTGGTGATCCCTGGGTTGGATAAACTTCTCTTTACTACTTGTTTTATTTATGATGCTGTAATTTTTAGCCCAACAAAATCTCTTATGCTTATAATATGCAGTGAGCATTCCCTCTGTTTTTAACCTTACACATTTTTCAAAAAGAGAGTGCAGAGTGAGTTCAGATCGAAGTGTGCTAGGCTGGGAAGCTGATCAGCAGGTTGTTTGATCCATCCATCACGGAGGTCGGAATATACACTGGTTGAGTCCATGCATCTGTTCACCTCATGCATATCATGATCTTCTATCATTAAGAAATCATAAGGATCTGTTAAGAGGCACATGTAATCCTTTATATTTGGAACATGGATTGATCGTTACCTCGTCACTAGAAGTGGTGCACAGTATAATTATTTTTGGAACAAGATTTTGAACACTTATTTGAATGAACACACATGGACACTTGATTTGTGGAACTTGTTTTATTTGCTTTTTATTATTATGATGATATAATCCCATGTTGAATTATTCAGTGTTGGGTCACAGTATCTTTTGTTGATTTTTTCACACACAAAGACAGCGCATATCTTTTATATTTTGAGCACAGAAATATAAGAGAACACATACACTGAAAAAGATAACACTTCCTCTGATTACATTACCATAGATACACACTACAGTGCCACCTGCTGGATAGATAGGTATAATGCATACAGTATAAAATTCACAGTACTTTACATTACATGCTGTTGTCCTTCCAACAAAGCCTAGGCATTTGTCACATAATCTCTGCTGAAAGGAAGGATTAGAGTTTTACATGACTGATCCTCTTCTGCAGAGATTAATGCTAAGACTAAAGGCCTGTACACAAGATTGGACTTTCCGACGGGAAATGTTCGATGTCAGTCTGTTGGCGGCAAATCCGACCGCGTGTATGCTCCATCGGACAATTGTTGTCTGACTTTCCGCCAACAAATGTTGGTTAGCAGGTTTTCAAATTTTCCACGGACAAATGTTTGTTGTCAGATTGTCCGAGCGTGTGTACACAAGTCCATCGGACAAAAGTCCAAAGTACAAACACACATGCTCGGAAGCAGAAGCGGTCAGTCTTGTAAACTAGCGTTCGTAATGGAGAATTAACATTTGTGACGTGGCAAATTATGAAATCTCGAAATGCAGCGCACAATTCTCTTCTTCTTTAATGGGATAATAATGAAGCTGCTTTGCTGGTGATACTGATGGAGCTCTTGCAAACAAATATTCAAAGGCTTTTTTTTCAAGTGATCTCAAGAATATTATTATTATGCTTTTTTTTTTTTTTTTGGGCAAGTTACCACAACACCACTATGCCGTCTTTCTAAGATCAAAGATACAACTATGTTGGTGTCCCTTGTCAATTTTACATTTTTTTAAATGTAACTGCCCACTCCCAAAATGTAATTTGAAGTAAAACACATAGTCAAGTATTATTCTCCACAATTTTTTTATTGTGCATTAAAAAAAAGAAATAAAATAAAATTAGACATGCTATCTGCCAATAAAACTTAACAAAAAAGTGCATTTTATGCATCCAAAAATATAGAAAATATAACAAATCAAATCATTATTAAACCAAAAAAATGATGTCAAAGCAATAACTCCAGAGCCAATAATAAATAACACGTTATGTCCTTTTATTCCGCAACATGTCTGGTTGACGAACGGCTGAACTGAAAAGCACGAAATGAAAAGCGCGAAAAGAAAAGCGCAAATCAAAACTCACCAAACTTCTACTAACATGAAATTAGCAGAAGGAGCCCAAAGAGTAGCACTAAAGATCTGAAAAACCAAGTAGTACGTCTAGTACGTCACTACGTTCGTAATTGTTGGCCAACAATTGTGTGGCCGTGTGTATGCAAGACAAGTTTGGGCCAACGCCCTTCGGATAGAATTCCACGGTTTTGTGGGCCAACAATCCAATCGTGTGTACGAGGCATTAGGGTCACATGGACATAATGGGAGGAATAATGAAGAATCTTTTTTTTTAAGACAGTTAAAGTATAACTAAATTCAATATTTTTTTCTTAGTTTTTGTATAGAGTGGAGAGGGATTCAAATGATTGTCAGTTTTGATTGCTGTCTGTGCCCCCTGTTAAGGAGATTTACCCTCTCTATTTGTCCTGTTTACCATTATCATTGAAAGCGAAAGTAAAAATCACAAATTTTGGGTTGTCCCCAGAAAAGTAATTGAGACGAAATCTTCCCATGGGAAGGGATTCCCTTAATTTGCAGGGATTTCCTCTCACTTCCTGTTTTGCTAAGTTATAGGAAGTAAAGGGAAATTTCTGCAATGAGACAGGGGTTATAACCCTCCCTTGCTCTATCCAAAATGAAGTTTTATCCATAGTTCTACTTTCTTTCAACCTATTTTTCACTCTCTATTTATCACAGGTTTCCTGTTACCATTTGAGTTGAAGTCTACCTAAAAGGGGTTTTTCTCTTTCAAGAAGAACGTGGGAAACTAATTTGAGGGAAGCCTTTTTCTTCAAGGAAAGGTTGTTTAATTTGGTTTGGGTAGCTCTGAGTGGGAGTGAGAACTTGACGTTGCTAAACATCAAGGATACAAACTAAAAGATCCACATTTCACCTGGCATGCACATTCATTTGATTGGGTATCAAGGTGGAAAAGGCAGACTGCTCTGCATTCAAGCTTATTGGGTTTCTAACAATACCCTATCAAGGAATCTAAGCAGGTCCATGCAATGGAAGACCATGTATACCTCTCTGGTGACCCATTTCTCCTACCTCCTCTCTGTTCCAGCTCTGCAGCCTCCATTAGACAATTTAGCATTTGATACTTCTGGGAATGTCAGATGCTTAGCTCCTCCATCTCAGACTGGTTCCTTCTTCTGTCCTCTATGTCACTGTGGGGTCCAGTCAAATGAAGGAACCACAGCAGGTGGTAGGGGACACTCCTGAAAGTGTTCAATACTGAAGAGGCTTTCCAAATGCTGCAGATAGAATGGAGGAAAAGAGAAATGGGCTGTTGGAGAGGTGAGCATACACTTTGTTCTATAGCAGGAACCTGCTGGACTAAAATATTTAGAGACCTGTCTCATATAGCATAACTGTGCTCACCTGTCTGTTTGCTCCTTCAGAGGTGACAGATCAAAGCGGTCTCTTACCACTCTGTCTGCTGGTGCCACCATCTTCACCACATCTTCCGAGTCTTATGTCGTTCATTTCCGCCAACCAAACAGCCACAGGCAGGTACATCGTCCCTGGCATCCTAGCATCCATGTGTGCTACAGGCAGTGTACACTAAAACTGGAAGAAGAGGGGAAAGGTTTTTTTTTAGCATAGGAGACAGAAGTCTTTAGGCAATTTGAAAAAAGAAGTTCCTAAAACTCCATCTTAAGGTGGGGGGAATGCTTCCCACTGCTTGGATCATGGAAATTTCATTTCTTTTTCTTTATAATTCTTTATTTTTCACTTTACATTACATTTCACATTTACATCCATCACCTTTACATTTCGTCTCTTTGTACATTTCTACTTCATAAAAATTTAGTCAATCCATTAATAATGATGTAATTAATGACATCATGCTACACGTAGAATTACTTCATGCTACACTTGAACCTAGCAGCACAAAGCCACAAATAGGAATAATACACTTTTCATTGACAATATGTAAGCACATACCAAAAATGACGATGAAATCCCCACACTCAAAACTTTAATTTTCATCTTTGAGAAAGTTTTGTTTATACAGTTGGGGTGTAGTATATGGTAACATATTAATCAGTGTAGCATTGTTCTCTAAACACACACATACCTACTTTCTGAAAAGAAAGTAGATATGTGTGTCTACTTTCTGAAAAGAAGCTTTATCCCAGTTACATGTCATTTCCTCCTAATCTGTAAAGTGAGGAATTTGCGAAGACAAGTCTGGAAGCTGCAAGCTGACATTGATTGAGTAGAACCACAATGGTGGATAACTCATGACCGCGTCTCACATTAGCTTATTAAAAGAATGGAAGAAGTGTCATTTTGGGAAGGCAGGCGTACTCCTTGTATGCTGCTGCCTTGATGTAAGTATCGACGTTCATTAAAGTCTTAGCAGATGACAGCTTGTTGTACATGTCATGTACTAATGCCTTATCTGACTTGCTGCTACAAAAAGACACCGCTGGGTGACACTCGCATCCAAGAGGTCTTCATTTTGGAAGATTTTTTAGAACACACAACTTAAAACCCTAGCTTTTACCGGAAAAGTTGAATCTTCATATACATTCAGTGTACTTATAAATAAACTGTTACTTTGCTCAGGCAGAGCAAAGCAGCATGTTACGTTTAATGCAGACGTCCATATACACATATTCATAGACTTACCTTACTTGAATGCCTCCAATGTTTCAATCAGCACAAGGAAGCCTTGTTTATGCTATGGGTTGCTGGAGTCGTAGCTTACACTGGGTTCTGCACTCCTTGTGTGACAGCACTATAAAACTGATAGTGTTGGTCAATACATTTGTTCTCAGCAGTGGCGACTGGTGCTCCATTTTTTGGTGGGGGCGGCAAACAAACCACCCGACCCCCCCCCCCCGATTGGTTGGTCGATCAACCCTCCCGTCGCTCGGTGAACAAACCCCCCCTATCGCTTGCCCGTCTTCCCACCAGCCCGCTCACCCCATCCAGGTCGTGGGCAGCTACGGCGTCTTCCCCCTGCGTCTCCTCCTTGGCAGCTTCCCCCCTGCTTCTGCTCCCGGCCGGCCAATAGGATCGCTTCTCCTCTCGACCAATTGGGTCTTAAGACCCGTTTCCTGATGGAAGCGGAGGAGAGGAGAAGCAGGAAGACAATAGCAAATATTCATTTGCTATTATCACAGAAGTGGGTGGGCTCTGGGCACTGCACCCTGAGCCCACCCTTTCTGAAGCCAATTAGAGCCTTAGGCTTTAATCACGTGCTTAAAAAAAAAAGACCCCATTGTGTCCGGCGCCCTGCATGTAGATTAGGAGCCGAGCGCATGGATTAGGGGGACGGTGCCCCTGCACCCCTAATGGAGCAGCCGTCACTGCTTCTCAGTGCTGGTAGTTTTAGGCATGACACCCCCAGTCCCCAAACCTACTAATAGTTTAGCTTCCTTATATTTTTAAATAAATAGCAAAGTATTCTCTGCACTAAAGCACCCTTAATACTTTAAGTAAAATTGTGAGTCCAAATCACATTTTATTAAAATAATAACTTTAATTATATAACTTTAATGATATATATATATACACATATACAGATGTTATTTATATATATATATAGATATCGATATATCTATAGATATATACACACACACACACACACACACACACACACACACACAGTATCTCACAAAAGTGAGTACACCCCCCTCACATTTGTGTAAATATTTTATTATATCTTTTCATGTGACAACACTGAAGGAATTACACTTTGGTACAAGTAGTGAGTGTACAGCTTGTATAACAGTGCAAATTTGCTGTCCCCTCAAAATAACTCAACACATAGCCATTATTGTCTAAACTACTGGTAAAAAAAAGTGAGTACATCCCTAAGTGAAAATGTCCAAATTGGGCCCAATTAGCCATTTTCCCTCCCCGGTGTCATGTGACTCATTAGTGTTACAAGGTCTCAGGTGTGAATGGGAAGCAAGTGTGTTAAGTTTGGTGTTATCGCTCTCAGTCTCTCATATTGGTCACTGGAAGTTCAACATGGCCCCTAATGGCAAAAAACTCTGAGGACTTGTAAAATTATTTTTACTCTACATAAAGATTGCCAAGACCCTGAAACTGAGCTGCAGAACAGTGGCCAAGACCATACAGCGGTTTAAATGGACAGGTTCCACTCAGAACAGGCCTCGCCACGGTCAACCGAAGAAGTTGAGTGCACGTGCTCAGCATCATACAGTATCTAGAGGTTGTCTTCGGGAAATAGACTTATGAGTGCTGCTAGCATTGCTGCAATGGTTGAAGGGGTGGGGGGTCAGCCTGTCAGTGCTCAGACCATACACCGCACACTGCATCAAATTGGTCTGCATCGTTGTCATTCCAGAAGGAAGCCTCTTCTAAAGATAATGCACAAGAAAGCCCGCAAACAGTTTGCTGAAGACAAGCAGACTAAGGACATGGATTACTGGAACCATATCCTGTGGTCTGATGAGACCAAGATAAACTTATTTGGTTCAGATGGGGTCAAGCGTGTGTGGTGGCAACCAGGTGAGGAGTACAAAGACAAGTGTGCCTTGCCTACAGTCAAGCATGGTGGTGGGAGTGTCATGGTCTGGGGCTGCATGAGTGCTGCTGGCACTGGGGAGCTTCATATCCATTTCTGTGGCCCCTCTCCATGACAACTTGTATAATTGGTGTAGACAACTCATTTCCTATTTGGTGTTTGATAAATCAGTGAGGTTTTATTTTCAGATTCTTGACATTTGTACTATTAAGTATGTTAAATGGCGTGTGACTTGTATTTTGTGTTATTACGGATGGTCATGGATCTTTTCATTTTTCAAATAAAATACTTTATGCTTTGCAAGTCCAATAGATTTTTGCATGGCTAAATGTCAGGTAGGTCTGCCTGGTAATATTTTTGGGTTTCCTCTTGCAGATGTCATGCACAGTCAATGCTTGACAATAATCGCGTTTAGCGATCAAATGAAAAACAAAAAGGAAATATAAAATATAGCACGCAAGCCAAAAGCTGTCCTCTGCACAATGTTTATGAAGTGATCAGTAACTTTGTACAAGCTTGTCCACGCGGTTCATTATGAATGCAAATACCAAGTAGTGTTACACGATCCCACTGAAAAGACAGACCCCGAGGCAAAGGTTTAGTCAGGTTTAAAGCAAATCTCCTTGACAGATTGAAGAATAATGTTCAATAATAAAGTTGTGTAAGGATTTTCCTCCTCTTTCCAAGAATGACTCCCTGCCTGTCAAACTGTTTTGGTGAATGATCACGTATTGTTTATCCTTTGCATACAGCAAACCTTAAAGGGATCTCTAAAATTACTGATTTTTTTTTTCATAAATAATTATCTATAAACCTCAATTATTTTGTCATATTTGAAATTGATCGCACCAAACCAGTCTTGGCTATATGTTCCTGCATTTTGGTTATATGGCGGGCACCAACAGCTGAATTTTTATCTATTTGATCAATTTATTGAAAACTTATTAGAACATTTGTGATAGGCAAGTGTAGCCACCCTGCCTTAAACAGGAATGCCTCATTAAAATTAGTAGTGCCTAGCTGTATTTAGCTAGTACTTTAAAGCGGAAGTAAAGCCTCCTCCAAAAAAAATAAAAAAAACGAAACCTGCAAGGAAAAGGCATAATGAGCTAGCATAGCATACTAGCTAATTTTGAATGACTTACCTGAGAAAGAAGCCCCCAAAGCGACCCTCATCCACGATCTTCTGCGCCGCCATCAAGCCCGGAGTAACTTCCGGGTCTCGCCGCTCCAGCGCTGTCATTCGCTGGATCGGCGATGGCGTCACTCGCGCGCATGCGCACGAAAGCGGCATATCGCCGTGATCTCGGCAGTGCGCCTGCGCGCCGCTTTCTACGGCGCATGCGCCGTAGACAGCGAGGCCTCTTTTTTTCTAAATATCTCCTAAACCATGTAAAACATACTTACTAGTATGGCATCGTCTCACTTAAAGCAAAAGTAGCCTTTTCGCTGCTCTTCTCCAGCGCCACCATCTTAAATGGGATCCAGTACAAGCCAGGCCTGTTAGAGAATTGCTAAAGACCGTCAACGTGTCTGCGCATGTGCAGGGAGATCTGACATATGCGCGGTCACAGCGCTGGACTCTGCCAGTTCTCTAGCAAAGTGTGGATGCATGAGATCTTGCAAAGTGCTCCTGCAATGTTTATGTCACTTATCCCAGAAGGTAAGTTACAAGGTCTTTCACACGTGCAAGAGACCTGCGGCATGTCTGCGCATGCAACAGGCTTGGCTACATCATCATCATCAGGTGCACAAAAATATATATAAACTTCAAGTTACAATGAGGTTGTAACCAATTTAATAAATAAATAAATACACAATGTGTTAAAAATAAATACAATGTGTATTAAATAAATAAAGTGCTTCAAAATGTGAGTAAAAACAAGTATGTGTTATAATGTGTCAAAGAAAGGAAATATCCAGTTTATGCCAGTGATGCATATGGGGATATATAAATTCCAAAAGCCAATACAGGCTTGACCTGATGGATTAGCTAATTAATTGATGAATTAATGGGTAAACACTGTAAACACTGTACTTGTATGTTGCATTAGGAGGGACAGGCTGAGCCTGCACCATCTCTACCAGTCCATCATACCTCTGTTACCTCACTCCCAGTAACAGAACGGGGTCCCAACCAGTACATAACACAGACCTCATGCATGCTGAGCAGTGATGTAAGTAACTGAGTTAAAATAAACTGAGTTACGTAACTCAGTTACTTTAGAGGGTAACTAGTAATCTAACTAATTACTTTTCCCCTCATGGTAACTCAGTTACCATTACTTTGGCTTAGTTACCCCAATTACATCTACCGCCACTAGATGGCAGTAGTGTAATTCCGGTGTCCTGCCGAAAAAGTTCCCCCGCCGGATAAGGACCCCCTGTACTGCGCAGGCGCAGGGCTTGCACAGTACGAAGGACTACAGAGCTTCCCGAAAATTGCCGAACCTAAACAGCTCTGAGTGAACTTTACACCGCGCAGGCGCAGTTAACATGTAATTGTACGAGGCGATGCCGCACGCTCCCGATGCACATGCTATTCTGCAAGGGGCGTCTATCGTGTAACTAAGGGGCGGGTCTAGTATTACTGTAACCAAGGGGCGCATTTTTTATTATTGTTATATATTGAGCTCTGCCCATTAATTTAACATTCGCCCTCTTCTGTAGCCATCCGCCCCTTACACAATATAATAATAATAGACCCGCCCCTTGCTTACATGCTATAACAGATCTGCCCCTTGGTTAGAGTAATAATAGAGCAGCCCCCTGGTTACACGATATATAACAATAATAATAAATGCGCCCCTTGGTTACAGTAATACTAGACCCGCCCCTTAGTTACACGTATAGAATATTTAAAAAAAAAAGTCACAGTTACTTTGCTGTGTAACTAATTACTTTTCCAATGTAGTAACTGAGTTACTAACGCAATTACTTTTTGGGAGAAGTAATTTGTAACTTAACTAATTACTTTTTTAAAGTAAGATGACCAACACTGATGCTGAGAACGCTGTCCTTTCTGTACCACGTGTGCCAGGCCATAGATCTCCATAGCGCTAGTCTGCTCCCGGTTGCTATGGGAGATGGACTACTAGAAAAGGAGCCAGAGCATTTAATCCCCTCGCTAACCAGAGGACCTGTGACCTTACAAGGTACCATGCCTAATGACAGAATGCTGTAGCTTGTTCCTTCACTTGGTAACCCATAGCAACTACACTTATCTGCCTTGACTTGCCCAGTTAAACTTTTGTGGTTGTGCTACTCAATAGCCCTTAGTGCAATTACAGACCAAGGTTCTTTTGAATGTGCCAGACCCAGCATGCACCACTTTGAATATCTTCAGTACAGGCTTAGAGCGGTTAATATAACTTTACTGCAGAAAGGCATTGTGGCAATACAACATGAATAATGCTCTGTTCCTAAACCTATTTAAAATAGTGTAGTGGCCAAGGCATACCTTCGTGAGGTGAGAATCTATATAGGCATTGTCCATGACTTGGATGCTGTCTGTTGCTCCCGTTATCTTCAGCGCCATCCTAGTGCTCACAGGTGTGTCTCCATCCCCTCTGCTCTATATACTCCACTCTGTCTCTTGGCTCTGACCCCAGTGGCTCCAGTCTTAGTGGTCCCCCTCTTTATATAACAGGTGAGACTGCCAAAACCAAAAAGCCCGGGAACTGAACCGAACATATTTAACCCCTTCCCAAGCGTGGGTGAGCTGCTGGACTCACTACATATCAACCTATCTACAAGTTGATAGATAGTGGTGTTCTCCTTTGGTTTCTTTATTTGCATTTTATATCAGAAAGTGTCTCTGGTAATATAAAGAAGAGGGGCAACAGGGCTATAAGATTAATATTTGTGTCCTCCTCTGGCCAACCACTAGGTGTTTTGTCCCGGTGGTGCATATTGGGGAAGGGTATCACTATTTAGGTTAACCAAGAGAAAGAGGTCTTTCCAACCCAGACTTAAGCCTGTCAGTGCTGCTCCTTCTAGGTCTGCTTCCTAGGAAGGGCTACATGTGTTTGAAGGTCAGACCTGGGTCAAGGTCTGGATCCATCCTGCCTAGAAAGGAAGAAGCTATACTCAAAATGGAGTACCAGGGAAAAGAATCTCTACCAGAACCCCCAAAAGGTTGAACTGCCCCAACAGATTACAGATTACTGACTGAAATCCAATGAAGAAAAGGAGAGGTTGGGGACAGAAAGGCTGAAGTGGAAAGACCTAGATAATGCTGGATGCCCCCCAGCCAGGCAATAAGGTAGGCTGTGTCTTACTTACTGCAGCTTCTAATGCACACTGTGGGAAGCTTTACAGTGTACAGTGAAATCCGAGTAAGCAATTTCAGTAGAGAAGAGGAGTTGGTCAACCGTGCAAAAATGTGAAAGACTGAAGGTAAGGCTGGATGAAGATTGGATGACCATACACTGATATACATAAGACCCAAAGGTTTATTTCAAAATGAAAAGACTGTCCCCCCTAGCCCCCCCCCTTTTCTTATCTATACCCGATCTGATCCAGTGATGTGCACAAGCTGTCTACCTTCTCATTGGACTGATTGATAGCAGTGGGAGCTGTGACACCTGGGGGCACCTACCGAAAAGGAGGGGCCAGGAGTGGCGGCAGGGGACCCCAGAAGAAATGGATTGGGGCTTTAATACTGCTTTTATCATAACATAGTCATAATCATAGTGTTATGATCAAGCGTCCGTTGGCGTGAAACGGGTCAATACTAGCTCTCCATTCTGTGTTTTGTTTGTGTAGCAGTCACACTTGTTAAAGTGTGTGCTATAAGTGAAAATTTAGTTATTTCCCTCAGAACAGTAATGGGGTTCTGAGGGTTAATTGTACAGATTTACTTTGGCATCAGTTTGGCTGGGCTGTACTAGGGATCTGCCTGGTCATGGGTGCAGTGAGGTACTCATGACAGGTCAAGAACCAGGCCTGGTTGGACATCTTAGGTATCAGTCTTCCCCGAAGCCAATCAGTGGGTGCGTCTGTCCCCGCTGTGTGGTCTGGGGAAGGGTACTTAAGGTGCTGAAGTCACGTGTTCGGGGTTCGGCCGCAGTCCTGCTTCTGGACCGTGGTAGCCCCACGAGGGGTCCCGGGCCTAGGAGCGTTTGCCATCCCGCAAACATGGTCAGTTTGACTAGCCCCATAGACCCGCATGGTCTGGGGCGGGGATCTGTCTGTTCCCGAGTCTCGGAGCCAGTTAGCCCGAGGCCCAGTAACTGAAGGAGGATTCAAGGCGTCCCGGTGTGCTCTCAGTATTGGAGGGACACTACAGCTCATACAAGTGACCGGGGGAGGACTCTTCGGAGGAGGGCCAACAAGCTGTCATCTCAGTAAGAGCCTGGAAGCTGAGTTGTATGGACACTAAAGAATCCAAACTTCCACAGTATTGCCAAGGAGACAGAGGAAGTTCCAGGTACTGTGAGAAAGGTTCCTTCGGTTGCAAGTTTATTCTGTGCCAGAGACTTTTGCAAGTTTCCGGATCACATTGTAGGCCACTATACCTCTGGCTAGAGGTTTATCTGGCATTGAAGCGCCCAGCTGCGAGTGGCTACTCTCTGGGTTGATTAGAGACATTCAGTGGATGTCAGCAGTTCAAGGTGCCTAAGTTTCTTCACCCTTGCCCTCTATTCCTATCTGAGATTGTGTTATGTTGGATCTTACCACTGCAGAATAAAAACCTTTTCAAGGACTGTTATGTGTCAGCATCCAAAGTTGTTGGGTACTAACCCTGGGAACCCCTGGACATTCACTGACAAGCCACGAGGAGGTAACTGGTAAGCCCAAAACTCAAGGCCGCCCCTCAAGGGGTTATGGCCGCTACACTTGTATGGACATTTTTTGCATTTTGAAATTAACATTTAGATCTTATGTACAGTATATAGGTGTGTGCGGTCATCAAATCGTTATCTCTGCTATCTTACAAACCAGACCAACACCTGATCTCTTGTAGCTGAAAGATTGTGGAAGAGCTACCTGGTGCAGTGACAAATGTTTGGAAGGTAAGGCTGGAGTTGAGCTTTATGTGAAATCCAAACTACCAATTGATATATTTTGGACTGTAAAAAGGTGCTGGTGTAACTAAACAAATAGCACACAAACATGGAGAATGCACAAACTCCATGCATATAGTGTCTCTGGAAACTGAACATCGGAACTACAAGATCACCATGCTAACTATTTAATAATGGTGCTCTCCTGGGGTAACAATATTTTTTTCAGATGTTTTGACAAATGGGGCCCATGTTCACATTTTACACCCTAATAAATTAATGTTACCCATTTGTTGCTTCAGTCATTTCCTCTCAGGACCCATACACTGGTAAATTCTGACATTTGACCATAGCCTGGGATATATATATATATATATATATATATATATATACATTTATTTAGATCCACCAGGGACTTAAGTCATCTAGAGAAAAGTAACCCCTTAATAAAGAGTCGTCTTGTTTGCCTTGAGAGGTAAATACATTTTTTCCTGATTCTCAATGGCAATCAGAAAAATCCATGAATCAACATGTATTTTTTTTAGAAGAAAGTAATCCTTTATATTATGCTCTTCTAGGAAAGCATCTCATTGGAATTCCGAGCTTGCTAGCATTTCATTTCTTGAGGAGGAAAAACCCTTTTTGCAGCTGGAGATTAAATGTTTTTTTTTTCAGCGACAAGGGGTGCCCCCGTGTCTTCTTCAATGACCTTAGAATAACATCTTACCGGTGAATCTCTTGGATAGCTAGATCTGTTCAGAATTTCCTGCCTACACCTGAGTTGGGTCAGGCAGTCCAATCTATATGTGTATAGCAAGGCTTAACATTTGACCGCCATCATCAGCTTCATGTGAATATTGATCTTACACTCAGTAAGGGTTTATATTTACACATGAGTGGAGCAGAAGACTACATTCTGAGAGCTGTTTTTCTCTGCTTGCATAACTGGGAATTGACAGAACGATGAACAGCATGTGAGCATGTGTTATTCTTCTGATGTTATAATTTATCCCAGCAATAGAACAGTTGTGAAACCAAGAACTAAATCTATTAGGAGGCAATTCAAAATGTCGATGTACATAGCTGAATGTGTTGCTCTGTATTAAGTGACCAGTGTTCTACCTACCGTATAACAATAAGGTTGTATTGTCCATATCATCCACTCAGATGGCTAATGTCATGTAAAATATCAGTTGGAATTTGGTGGTATGTGATCATTTTCCCTCTTGCTGCTTTTCAAAAGGAAGTCTGTTTGGCAGATACTGCTGCCATCTGTTTCCAAATAATGCAGGCTCATTAACATCACCTTATAGTATCTCACAGAAGTGAGTACACCCCTCACATTTTTGTAAACATTTTATTATATCTTTTCCTGTGACAACACTGAAGAAATTACACTTTGCTACAATATAAAATAGTGAGTGTACAGCTCGTATAACAGTGTCAATTTTCTGTCCCCTCAAAATAACTCAACATACAGCCATTAATGTCTAAACCGCTGGTAACAAAAGTGAGTATACCCCTAAGTGAAAATGTCCAAATTGGGCCCAAAGTGTCAATATTTTGTGTGGCCACCATTATTTTCCAGCACTGCTTTAACATTCTTTGTCATGGAGTTCACTCGAGCTTCACAGGTTGCCACTGGAGTCCTCTTCCACTCCTCCATGACGACATTACGGAGCTGGTGGATGTTAGAGACCTTGCGCTCCACCACCTTCCCTTTGAGGATGCCCCACAGATGCTCTATAGGGTTTAGATCTGGAGACATGCTTGGCCAGTCCATCACCTTTAACCTCAGCTTCTTTAGCAAGGCAGTGGTCGTCTACGAGGTGTGTTTGGGGTCATCATGTTGGAAAACTACCCTGCGGCCCAGTCTTGGAAGGGAGGGAATCATGCTCTGCTTCAGTATGTCACAGTACATGTTGGCATTCATGGTTCCCTCAATGAACTGTAGCTCCCCAGTGCCAGCAGCACTCATGCAGCCCCAGACCATGACACTCCCACCACCATGCTTGACTGTAGGCAAGACACACTTGTCTTTGTACTCCTCACCTGGTTGCCGCCACACATGCTTGACACCATTTGAACCAAATACGTTTATCTTGGTCTCATCAGACCACAGGGCATGGTTCCAGTAATCCATGACCTTAGTCTGCTTGTCTTCAGCAAACTACTTGTGGGATTTCTTGCGCATCTCTTTATAAGAGGCTTCCTTCTGGGACGACAGCCATGCAGACCAGTTTAATGCAGTGTGCGGTGTATGGTCTGAGCACTGACAGGCTGACCCCCCAACCCTTCAACCTCTGCAGCAATGCTGGCAGCACTTATACATCTATTTCCCAAAGACAACCTCTGGATAAGACGCAGAGCACATGCACTCAACCTTTTTGGTCGAACATGGCAAGGTCTGTTTTGTATGGAACCTGTCCTGTTAAACCATGGTATGGTCTTGGCCACTGTGCTGCAGCTCAGTTTAAGGGTCTTGACAATCTTCTTATAGCCTAGGCCATCTTTATGTAGACCAACAATTCATTTTTTCAGATCCTCAGAGAGTTCTTTGCCATGAGGTGCCATGTTGAACTTCCAGTGACCAGTATGAGAGAGTGAGAGTGATAACACCAAACTTAACACACCTGCTCCCCATTCACACCTGAGACCTTGTAACACTAATGCCCTGTACACACGATAGGATTTTCCGATGGAAAATGTGTGATAGGACCTTGTTGTTGGAAATTTCCGACCGTGTGTAGGCTCCATCACACATTTTCCATAGGAATTTCCGTTACACAAAATTTGAGATCTGGTTCTCAAATTTTCCGACAACAAAATCCGTTGCTGACGTTCGGAATTTCCGACCAACTTTGTGTGACCATGTGTATGCAAGACAAGTTTGAGCCAACATCCATTGGAAAAAATCCATGGATTTTGTTGTTGGAAAATCCTATCGTGTGTACAGGGCATTACAAGTCACATGACACCAGGGAGGAAAAATGGCTAATTGGGCCCAATTTGGACATTTTCACTTAGAGGTGTACTCACTTTTGTTGCCAGCGGTTTAGACATTAATGGCTGTGTGTTGAGTTATTTTGAGGGGACAGCAAATTTACACTGTTATACAAGCTGTAAACTCACTACTTTACATTGTAGCAAAGTGTAATTTCTTCAGTGTTGTCACATGAAAAGATATAACAAAATATTTACAAAAATGTGAGGGGTGTACTCGCTTTGGGATCTGTCTATGCATGTAATAGGCTGTATGTCTCTTTTAGCTTATACTCACCCTGAGGTTGGAAGTGTACCTGCATGTCAATCAACCTTTCTCACTAGGGGATATGGGTCACTGTGTGGTAGCATGGTGAACTGCTTTCTACTTTTGTGGGAAAAGCACAAGATTGCCCCTAGTTTCGAAGAATGTGTTATAAGCTATGCTTCTAATTGCTGAGAAGGTGGACTAGAGGCCGTAAGCCAAATGTAGGTCCTCAGACTCTCCTCCTAAAGCTAGTGACAATGCCCTATGAAGAGTAGGGATGGGCCGAACACCCCCCGGTTCGATTCGCACCAGAACACCGTGAACACGCAAAAAGTTCTAGCGAACGTGTGAACCCTATTAAAGTCTATAGGACATGAACTTTAAAATCAAAAGTGCTTATTTTAAAGGCTTGAATGCAAGTTATTGCCATAAAAAGTGTATGGGGTCCTGGGTACTGCCCTAGGAGACATGTGTCAATGCAAAAAAAAAAAGATTTTAAAATTATAGTTTTTTTCAGGAGCACTGTGGCCTTTTAGTGGCCTGTGAGTGTCTGCCTCTCCTTGGTGGCTTTCTGGACATGTTGGGGATTTTTTTTCACACTGCACAACACTGTGCTATATACTGTACACCGACTGCAATGTGTTATATACTGTACACACTGTATTATATACTGTGTACACCGCCTGCACTGTATTAAATACTGTGTAAGCCGTCTTCACTATGTTATATACTGTACACCGATGGCACTGTAATTATATACTGTACACCGCCTGACGTGTATTATATATTGTACACCAACTGTACTGTATTATATACTGTACACTGCCTGCACTGTATTATATACTGTACACTAGGGATGAGCCCGATGTTCGAAAACAAACAATTTGGGGTGTTCGTGGCAAATTTGAAAACCGCGGAGCACCCTTTAAAAGTCTATGGGAGAAATCAAAAGTGCTAATTTTAAAGGCTTAGCCTTTATGCACTAGCACATGCACTAGCCTGAGACAGGCACATCCTGTGTAAAAAGTTCACAATTCACATCCCCCTCCCCTCCAGCTCTCCCAGCTTTACTGTGTTTTGACTGGATGTTTCTCATCATAGGATGCAGTGAACAGTTAGCAGACTATAGACAGACAAGTGATTTAGGGGACATGTTTGTAGTCAGAGCTGGGCAGAGTAGAACATTCAGTGATCTGATGATAACCTGTCTCAGGCTAGTGCATGAGATATGTAAATCACCTGTCACTCACAGCAAGGGGGCGTTTTTGACAAAGTTTTCAAGACTTTGTCAAGATTTCTCTAATTGAACAATAAAAGAGGATTGCTCAGGCCTCGAGTAAATCTGTGTGGCAAGACTGGGCTCAAATGAAAGAAAATCATATTCTCTACATTATGACATATAAAAAAAAAAAAAATTGGGGTTTACATCCACTTTAAAGTGAAACAATAAAAGTGAAATATTCCTTTAAATTTTGTACCTGGGGGTGTCTATAGTATGCCTGTAAAGTGGCGCATGTTTCTGCACAAAATTACATTTCTAAAGGAAAAAAAGTCATTAAAAGTACTCGGCTATAATGAATTGTGCACCCTTTCTATCCCCCTTCCTCCTATAATGAATTGTCGGTCCCGGCAATAAACATAAAAGTCATTGAAAAATACGTCATGGGATTCCCCCACAGTCCATTACCAGGCCCTTTGGGTCTGGTATGAATATTAAGGGGAACCCCCGAACCAAATTAAAAAAAAAAAATTGCGTGGGGGTCCCCCCAAATTCCATACCAGGCCCTTTAGGTCTGGTATGACTATTAACTGGAACCTTGTGCCAAAAGGTAAAAAAAAATAGTGTGGGTGTCCCTTTTAAAATCCATACCAAACCCTTCAGGTCTGGTATGGATTTTAAGGGGAACCCACGCCAAAATAAAAAAAATAGTGTGGGGGTCCCCCCAAAAATCCATACCAGACCCTTAACCGAGCATGCAACCTGGCATGCCGCAGGAAAAGAGGGGGGACAAGAGAGTGCCCCCCTCCTGAACCGTACCAGGCCACATGCCCATAACATGGGGGGGTGCTTTTGGGTAGCCAAAGCACCGTGTCCTCATGTTGATGGGGACAAGGGCCTCATCCCCACAACCCTTGCACGGTGGTTGTGGGGGTCTGGCGGGGGGCTTATCGGAATCTGGAAGCTCCCTTTAACAAGGGGACCCCCAGATTCCGGCCTCCCCCTGTGTGAAATGGTAACGGGGTACAAATGTACCCCTACCATTTCACAAAAAAAATTTGAAAATGGTAAAAATGACATGACACGGCTTGGGACAAGTTCTTTATTAAAAAAATAAAAAAATAAAACTGTCCCACAAAGTCGTATTCTTCTCTTGCTCCGCCGATGGACCGAAAAAGAAAAAAAAAAAAACCCGCACAAACCATACACTCTGTACATAATGCACTCCTGAATCCTTCCACACTTTGTGTAACGCACACTTCCATAGTTTATGCAAAACCATTTGTAATGGAAGCTTTTTATTCTTACTTGATTGTGCTGGGGTTTGTATGTGTCAGTGAGATGCTTTCTTGTGGCACAGCAATCAAAGCATATTTTATGGTTACAAGGAAACCTGGGTTTAGTTTAACCACGCCCATTAAGCCCCTCCTACTTTTAAAACGTTTGACCACACCCGCTTTTGCCACAGTGCACGGTCGCTTCCTCCCTCATTTTGAAGTTCAAATGTTGGGAGATATGCCAAACCTCATCCCTTTTCACTAGAAGTTGCTTGGGGCATCTTCACACCTGATTAATGTTATCAATACAAGACCTGTTCACATGGAGTCAGGCCAGAACAATACAGAGAATTGTTTTCTGCGATTTTCTGGGAATGCACACCCTCGCATTCATTAACTTTGTGTATTAGCATGGCTTCATTATTGAGAAACATTACAGGGAGGGCTGTACTCATTTACATGAATAAACAGTGACATCATGTGAGTACACTATACTTAGCTAATGGAGGATCTGTTCCTCGCAGGAGATCCATCACTTATAGTAGTATAGATACCATTAAATATTTGGAAGGAAGAAGAACTATGAAATCTAAAATGCCATTATGTTTTTATCCAATAATGTAATATCATAGAACTCAAAGTTTATTGATTATGGAACTTTTTATATTGTACTGTAATTGTATTGTATACATTCAAACCGTGTTATTCCTGTACTATCTCAATGCTGTACTGTACTTTCCTTGTTATATCGATAACTTCAATAAAAAATTTGAAACAAAAAAAAGAAATCAAAGATATAGCTAAAAGCCACAGGCGCCTTGTTTAACGCTTAAAGCGGTAGAAAACCGTGGCTGGTTAAAATAAGGAAAAAAAAAAAACACATGTAAGGCAATTGAATAACCTGCTAGTATGCATCGCATACTAGCACATTATGAAATACTTACCTTTGAACTAAGCTCTCCAGCGGCACACGCACACCGCTGAGAGGGCTAACATCTTCCCCCGGTCTTTGTTCTGGGTTTGCACACTGTGTGATTGGCCAGAGCCCCGATGACATCACTCCTGGGAGCCCTCGGTGCCAGCACGAAGCTCTGAAGGTCTGGCAAGGTATGCCAGACCTTCAGAGCGCATGCGCCAGTGACGTAATTGGCTGCATCCAGGGTGAATATTTCCTAAACGGCGCATGTTTAGGAGATATTTATTTTACCTACAGGTAAGCCTTATTATAGACTTACCTGTAGGTAAAAATCACAAAGCGGGCAAACCCTACTACAGCTTCAAGTTTAGCAATATTTTTTTTTAAACCAGCATGGTAATTACATTCAACGAGAAGTTTCCCTTATGCTGGTGGCTGCTGTCTTAGTTGAGATATTCAATACTCTGCACCTCCCCCCCTCCCCCATGCAGCTGCTGGACCTAACATGGGCACTCGCCAAGAGCGCCAACTATGTCCGCCCTTTCCTCCCCCTATCTGCATTGACAGATCTCTTTTCACTGATAGAAGCTATAATACAGCTTCTATGAATGGAGGAAGGGGGATCGAAAGGGTGCACATAGTCTGCACTCTTGACGAGTGCCTATGACAGGTCCAGCAGCGTTATTTACCAGGAACTACAGAGTTCTCTTTAAAATGCCACTATTGTAACGTGTTGACTTGGCACTATTCATAGACAGCTGAACTCTTCGATAAGGCACAGAAGTTAAATCCAACAAATTTTACTACTACTAGTTTTTGAGGCGTAAGAAGACAAAAAAAAATGTTAAGCCCTGTCTCTGTGATAACAACCATTGACTAAGGGAACATGGAAGAAGGGGGGGGGGCTAGCTAAAACTAAACTAACCAGCCCTAAATAGGAGGGGAGGACAGAGCAAGATACCAAGATCACATTTGTAAACAAGCTGTAGTGGCCTAAGGCCCCTTTTACATGGGCGGCCTTAGGCCACTACAGTTAAAAGCATGTTTTGTTATTTTGATAATCCAGGATTCCAGGCACAGCGATCATTTGCATTTGTATTTGCGTTTACTTGCATTTACATGCGGCTGCGTTTAGTTGCGTTGGAACATTCTTGCCATTTCTGATGTGCTTCCTGTTGTTTTTCTTTCCTTGTTGCTGCTGCTATCTGCAGGTGAAATAGTACACTGTGATTACCTGCAGTTATGTGAAGATAGCTGCAATAAATCGGTCCTGGACGCAGTCAAATTTATTTTTTCTAACCACACCAAACCCCATGTAACAAAACTGTTGCTAAATGCAGTGTTATAATGGGGCCATAGGAAAGCATTGTCTGAGTTTAGGTGCGGTAGATAATTTGATCTATCTGCAGCTAAAATCTGAATTCTATCCGCCCGTGTGAAAGGGGCCTTAAACTGCTTCTAGATGTCAGCATACTACCAAAAATTAAAACCTCATGCTGTGTAATACAAGAACTACATGAAAGTGAGGCAGAACATGTAACCTTGTGCTATAAGACCTAAGTACCGGTAGGCCTGCTTGCCTTAAAGTGGATGTAAACCCTCCATATACCTAGTGAAGTGACTGGCCTCAGATGATACACAGAGATGTAACAAATCTCCCTACATAAGTTTTACATGTATATCTGCTGTCTTTAGCTTTATATACTGTTTAGAATGTGTACGTCCTGTTTGAATTTTCTGTTATTGGTTCCCCTGTAGGAGGGGATTATTGGTAGACACTGTGAGACAGCTGGTTGGAGGAAAGGCACACACCCCCTCCCCACACATGCAGAGCTTGCCCGTGAATAGTTTAGCAGTCTGCTATTCTATTTACAGCAACCTCCCCCGACACACACTTCTATCAACCGTCTCAGGGAGCTTGTCAAAAGTTATTAGGCTGATAACAGAAGAACAGAGCAGGACAAAGCTACGGGAACCCAAGAAAAATGTGATATATTTCAATTTACCCAGCCTTCTTAGATGTGATGGCTGCATCATTTTTATTTTCAGTCTTCTTAGCTATCTTCTGTGAACTACGGAACCCCCCCCCCCCCCCCCCATGTTACGGTGATGAGAAGAAGTAGTGCAAATCAGGAGGGCTGTCTAGACCAGTGATGGTGAACCTTGGCACCCCAGATGTTTTGGAACTACATTTCCCATGATGCTCCACTACACTGCAGAGTGCATGAGCATAATGGGAAATGTAGTTCCAAAACATCTGGGGTGCCAAGGTTCACCATCACTGGTCTAGACTAACACAGGTGCTCCATAGATACAGGACAGTAATGCCGCGTACACACGGTCGGACTTGCCGTCGGCATTTACGACAGAAAAATTTAGAACATGTTCTCTATCCAAGTCCGTCGGACATTCCGACAGAAAAAGTCCGATGGGGCATACACACGGTCTGAATATCTGGCCAAAAGCTCCCATCTGACTTTTTCTGTCGGAAATTCCGATTGTGTATAGGTGGCATTAGTGAGTATTGCAACCTTAGGACAGTTTGCGCAGCGCGATACAACCTGAGGGCAGACAGTACAGTTACAATACAATTCAATACAGGAGGAATTAAAGGGCCCTTCTCGTTAGAGCTTACAATCCAAAAGGGATGGTAGGGTGATTCAAAAGGTAATAACTGTGGGGGATGAGCTGATGGAGAAAATAAAAGTACAGTTGTTAGGTGGGGCAGGATATGCTTCTCTGAGGAGAAGTTTTCAGGCATCACCTAAAAGTGCATAGAGTTGGAGATAGTTGGACAGATTGGGGTAGGGAAATCCGAAGGATGGGAGAGGCTCGGCAGAAGTCCTGGAGGAGAGCATGTGATGAGGTGACAAGGGAGCTAGAGAGCAGGAGAGCAGGAACGAATAGAAAGATTTTGTTTGGGACTAGGTTAGTGAGACTAAAATTGGAAAGAATCACCACACAGAGTTATTTGAACACCATTTATGTATTGTAGATATTAAATAGACACAAGCAAGGCAATTATAGCAATGTTATTACATACAGTATCTCACAAAAGTGAGTACACTCCTTACATTTTTGTAAATATTTTATTATATGTTTTCTTGTGACAACACAGAAGATAACAGTGTAAATTTGTTGTCCCCTCAAAATAACGCAACACACAGCCATTAATGTCTAAATCACTGGCAACAAAAGTGAGTACACCCCTATGTGAAAATGTCTAAATTGGGCCCAAAGTGTCAATATTTTGTGTGGCCACCATTATTTTCCAGCGCTGCCTTAACCCTCCTGGGCATGGAGTTCACCAGAGCTTCACAGGTTACCACTGGAGTCCTCTTCCACTCTTCCATGACGACATCATGGAGCTGGTGGATGTTAGAGATCTTGCGCTCCTCCATCTTCCGTTTGAGGATGCCCCACAGATGCTCAATAAGGTTTAGGTCTGGACATGCTTGGCCAGTCCATCACCTTTAACCTAAGCTTCTTTAACAAGGCAGTGGTCATCTTGGAGGTGTGTTTGGGATCGTAAACTGATTGTGGGCTTTCTTGTGGGACGACAGCCATGCAGACTCATTTTATGCAGTGTGCAGCATATGATCTGAGCACTGACAGGCTGACTTCTCCTGAGTATGGGGATTCCCACATGTGTGAGACTTTTTGGCAGTCTAGCTGCGTACAGGACCCTGAAAACCAATCCCCGCCTTCAGGCTTTCTAAGGGCGTAAATTTTTGATTTCCCTCCTCACTACCTATCAGTTTCGGAGGCCATGAAATGCCCAGATAGCAACCCCCCCCCAAGCTATTTGCTAAGAGGCATGTTGAGTATTTTGCAGATCTCGCTTTTTGTCACAAAGTTTTGAAAATTGAAAAAATAAAAAAAATATTATTTCCTTTCTTAATTTTCCAAAACAAATGAGAGCTGCAAAATACTGCAAAATACTCACCATGCCAAAGACAAGAGAGGGGGTTCCCCAGAAGGACAAGAAACTGGCAGTCATGTTCCCCCCCAGCTGCAGCACACTGCCAAGTTTGCTCCACTGATGAGGGAGCGGATGATGAGGTCACTGACTGTACATGGGTGCCTGAGATAAGAGAGGAGGAAAGTAAGGAGGAGGAGGCATAACTCCAACGAGGCAGGATGTCCTCTAGGGGGCAGCTTAAGGGCAGCCATACTATTACATCACACCACAGAACTCCGCAGGTGCAGGGTGCTGCTGACTCCCCGCTGACTTTTAAAAAATCCTTAGTGTGGACCTTATTCGACACATGCACAGCAGATCGCACCATTGCTGTTTGCAACCTATGTCTGAAGCGGATCAAGCGTGGCCAGAACAGCAGCCGCTTGGGCACCACATGCATGATCAGACATATTACGACCTGCCATGCAGTGCGTTGGCAACAGCACTTGAAAGGCCCACAAAATAGAAAAAGGCAGACTTCTCCTTGCTCCTCATCTGGGATCTCCAACCCTGCTATACCTCCAGTCCTCTCAAAAACCTGCACGGAGAGTAATGAAGGTATAGCAATAGGTGCCCCAAGTACTTGCAGCCAATCTGCTAGAAGTATACCACCAATTGATTTCAGCAGGCAAATTTCCCTACCCCAGTTGCTGAACCGTAAAAAGAAATTCGGTCCCAGCCATTCACATGCTCAGCGTCTAAATGCTAGCTTGGCCAAATTGCTTGCACTGCAACTGCTGACTTTTCAGCTGGTAGACTTTCGTGAATTTGTGGAGGCCAATCCGGCTCTCTACCGGCATGTGGAAGGCAATGTTTTGGCCTCGTTGGACAGGGTGGTCAGCAGTAAGGTTCATATTACCGTTGACTCATGGTACAGCAGACATGGGCAGGGACCTTACCTTTCCTTCACGGCGCACTGGATAACTGCTGGCAACTGGGAAGAATGCAGGACAGGGTTCAGTGTTGTTGGAGCTTGTTCTGCCACCATGCCTCCAAAAAGCTAGTGGTGATTTTGCCACAGCTCTCTCCTCCACTCCCTCCTCTTCTTTTTCCTCTATGGCCTCTTCTGCAGATTTGTCCTCTGAACCAGCAGTGCTCCATAAGCATTCAAGGGGCTACACAAACAGTCAGGCTAAAAGATGCCATGCAGTGCTTGAGTTGGTCTGCCTAGGGGACAGGAGCCACACTGGGGCAAAGATTCTGTCAGCTCTGCAGGGGCAGGCTCAGAGGTGGTTGACGCCATGCCAACTTCAGCCAGGAATGGTTGTATGCGAAAATGGCACCAACCTTCTCTCCGCCCTCCGACAGGGACACTTGACCTCAATTTGGTGGTGCAGAGGTTCTTGACCAGGTACCCAGGCTTACAAGATCTCCGGAGGCAGGCCAGAAAAGTCTGTGGTCGTTTCCGCCGGTCATACAATGCCAGTGCTCGGTTGGCTGACATTCAAAGGGAATGCAACCTGCCCACCAACTACCTAATTTGTGATATGCCCACCAGGTGGAACTTAATGTTGGCAATGCTGCAGCAGCTGCACACACAGCAGAGGGCCATCAGTGAGTACCTGTGCGAGTATGGCACCAGGACAGGGTCAGGCGAGCTTGGCTTCTTTTTGCCACGCCAGAGGCTACTGATTAAGGATGCATGCACTGTCCTGCCACCATTTGAGGAGGCTACAAGGATGGTGAGCAGCGACAATGCATGCATCAGTGACACTGTCCCTCTAGTCTTCCTGCTGGAGCACACGCTTCATGGCATCATGGACAGGGCACTTCCTTTCCTCTCAAAGCCCCCTTTATCCAGATAGCATTCCTGTGGGCCCACCAATCACACAGGAAGAAGAGGATTGTGTCAGCATGGATGTAGAGGATAAGACTCAGCAGCAATCTTCAAGTGATGGTTTTCTTTGTTTCAAGAAACGCATTTTCGTTCAGATCATATCCCCAAAATAAATTATAAAAATTATCCAATATGGGTTCATGACTCATTCCCATATTCTAAATCACATGGAGTTTCTATTGCGATTCATAAATACCTACCCCATCAAATATTACAAAACTGGAAAGGTAAAGATGGTAGGTCCTTGATTTTAATGATCTTACTTTATGGAAAAATGTTTACAATCATTAATGTTTATTTACCAAATTATGAACAAATAAAAAATGGGATAAAGATCTTTCTGAGCGCAATGGATAAGGCTGATGAAATGGTAAAAATGTGAGACTTTAACTTCATAATGGAGCCAAAAATAGATACAACTGCAATTCATTCAAATAGAAATAATAGTCAACTAAAGGAATTTAAATATGTATTGGAAAGATATCAGATAGTGGACATCTGGAGGGTTCAACATCAGATGGAAAAAAAATATTCTTATTACTCTAATATTCATAATATGTATTGCAGAATAGATTATTTTTTTATTAGTCAAACGGGTCTGATGATGAATTCCTCCACTGAGATAGGAACATTTTTTTGGTCAGATCATGCCCCGATATGTATGGAATTAGCGATAATTGAATTTAAAAAACAATAGGGATATGGAGGTTAAATGATAATCTAATAGAAGATAAAAAATGCAAAACAGATATCAGAAAAGCAATAAAATAATTTTTGCAGATCCATGAAACAGATGAAACCTCAATCCCTATGCAACGGGAAACATTAAAATGTGTACTGCAGGGACTGTTCATCAAACATGGAGCAAGATTAAAAAAAAAGAACAAAAAATATCTCAACTACAGGGGGAAATCTCAAAATTAGAAAAAAATACACAAACAAAATCTTATTGCAACAGATAAGATATTATTAAATGATAAACGTATTGAATTGCAGACCCTGTTTGATGAACAGTCCCTGTGCGCAAGAGATAAGAATAGAACCCAGTTTCTATCAATATGGGAATAAGACTGGGAAAATCTTAGCTAGAACGTTAAAACAACAAATACCTCAGACTACAAAAGTAAAAATCTTAAAAACTGCCAGAGAGATGACATACGATCCTATGGAAACTTCCAAAGCATTCCATACATATTACAGTAAACTATATAATATAAACATACAACAGGGAAATAAGGAGAAGGAAAATGTCATGGAGGAAATACACCAATATATCGAGGAGACAGCATTACCTACTCTTCCTAAAGAAACAACGGAAGAACTAGAAAAATACATTTCCTGGCTACCTCACGTCAGCACACAATGGGTTAATTCTTCGTAGGTAACTCCAAGGACCACCTCCAATAGATAGATAGAATAAAAGACCCACCCTCCTAACCCCCAGTGTTCTTAATTTTTGGTCGCTCCAGGCCACCTGCCAAAAGTTTCCAGATCAGATGGATGTTGGTGAGCAGTATCCCCCCTACCACACCTCCCCACAGGTTCTCTACCTCTCCTGGGTTGAAAGACCCTGTGTGTGGGTGGTAAATCTCTCGTAAGCAAGGGTACCCTTGTGCCTGGGTCGTGGGCATTGTTGCTTAGATAGCGCATTATTTACTGACCTATGCACTGCTTCTCAGGGTCGCTGTGGCTGCACTCCTTGTTTTTCTCCCATACTGTGTCTTCTTAGCAGTGTGCTGGGCTCTCTCTCTTCCTTTTCTTGTTTGGAGGGCGGTTACCCTCCAATCACCTGGTAACTGATTAAACAAAAGCAGAAAGTAAGATGGCCTGAGCGGCTATGCTTCCTATTTTCTCTGCATGTTCCAGGTAAGAGTCTCTCTCTTCCTCCTTTTTCTTATCAGAGAGGCTGTAGTGTAAGTAATCTTTTCTTTTAGTCTTTTACTGATTAGTGTTCTGCCTGTGGACTTATCAAACCGTCCGCCCACCCATTGCACTCTGCTGCCTTCCCTCACTGTAATCTGCTTAAAGGGGACATGACACAAAAAAATATATATTTTTTAGGAGAAAAATGGGATGGGATGAGAGTTTCTCTCTGTGCTTCCTGTCTCATGCAGTGATTCTTGTTGTTTTTTAGATGAGCACACTGCATAGGTCGAAGGCACGAAGATCTAAAGAAAGGTACGAGGGGGCGGCGTGGGACAATGGGGAAAAGAGTGCTAACCGTTCACTCACGGTTGGCTGTTTTGCAGGAGCCGAAGCCCAAAGCGCAGACGTTCATCAAAGCAGTCCCAACACCGTTCTGTGTCACTGTGGTGCCATGAATCCCATCCAGGACATGGCGATTCCAACGAGACACTCTTCCCATAGACTTACACAGCCCAAGACATCTCGCACCTCACCTGAAGAGAGCTTATCAGAGTTATCCTTGGATCCAGAGGATGCTGGGCCTGGGACCTTTTATTATAATCTGGTAAGCCCCTTTGTGAATGCAATTAAGGAAGCCATGGATTGGGAGTCAGAGTCACTCCCACCACAAAAGATCCGTAGGTTCTTTCCTAACCTAAATAAGGAGGGACCTACCTTCCCAGTATTTCTGGAGATTAAGGAATTAATCAAGGACAGTTTTCAGGAATTGGGGCATGCCCACGGTCGATTTGATGGTGAACCCACAAAATGCTCAGCTTCCCCTGTTTGTGACGAGATACAGTTACGCAGGAGCACTAACACAGGATGCATTTTCGATCTGCTGGGCCTTTCCGATGGTGTACATTTTTCCACCAATCCTATTATTATTGAATGTCCTGTTGAAGATCAGAGCAGAGAAGGTCCACACAGTGTTGGTGGCTCCCCGATGGCTGAGGAGGCCTTGGTTTCCTTTTATCATACAGATGTTGTCAGCCCTGCCAATCCCGTTTCCAGCCAAGAGGGATCTTTTGACCCAGAACCAGTGGCGACACTCCAACCCGGCAAAACTAAAACTAGCGGCATGGCTGCTGAATCGGCCCGATTAAGGGCTCACGGACTTCCCTCACAGGTGGTACAGGCTTTAATTAAGGCTAGAAAGACCTCAACCAACCGCACGTATGAACGTGTTCGGATGAAATTTCTAGAGTTCGCTGAACGTGAGCACTTTTCTCCTGAATCTCCTTCTCGGCCAGACATAATGGATTTCCTGCAGTCAGCCCTAGATAAGGGGTTAGCATATAACTCAATTAGGGTGCAGGTCTCTGCCCTATCATCTCTCACCGGGCATAGGTGGGCTGAAGATCCCCCAATAAGGCGTTTTCTGCAGGCTGCAATTCGCATTAAACCACCAAGGAAATGTCTAATACCTTCCTGGGATCTCGGTTTGGTCCTCAGGTGACTCGCACAAGCTCCATTTATACCTCCGGACTCTTGCTCCTTATGGTCCCTGACCTTAGAAATTGTGTTTTTGGTCGCCATAGTCTCGGCAAGGAGAGTTTCAGAATTGGCGGCTCTGTCCTGCAAAGAACCTTACTGTGTGATCCTTCCACAAAAAGCCATTCTCCGACCTGTTCCAAGTCTGAGGTCTAAGGTCGCATCTAGCTTCCATGGGAATTGGGAGGCAATCCTCCCACGTTTTGACCAAATACCTTCATCTGCACTAACAGAGGATTTTAGCTCACTGGATCTGGTGAGTCTGCTGGCCATGTATCTGGAGAGATCTGCAACTATTAGGAAGGTGGATAACCTTTTTATCCTCCCAGTGGGTGCCAAAAGGGGTGAGGCAGCAACGTCAAGAGTGATCTCTTCCTGGGTATTAAGGGTCATCACCCTAGCCCACAAGAACCAAGGTCTGGCTTATCCGGAAGTGACGCATGCTCATTCAACGCGAGGGATGGCAGCCTCCTGGGCAGCATACGCTAAAGTTCCGCTAGAAGACATCTGTAGGACTGCCAGTTGGAGTTCCTGCACAACCTTTGCACGTCACTATAGCCTGAATATTCAGGCCACAGCATCCGCAAAGTTCGGGACAGCGGTGGTCTTGGCAGCCTTACAAGAGAAATAAAATGAGTTTTTCCTTATTATGCAGCATATCTTTGCTAAGTGTCCTTTTGTTCTTCCCGCTCTTCTTCTTCTTTATTGCTAGTTAAATCCCATGGTGTGCTGTCGTGAGGTAGCCAGGAATATGATAATAATTGTTATCAAATACTTACTGTAATTTTCCTTTCCTGGCGTACCCTTACGTCAGCACAACTTTCCCGCCCTGGTGGCCTGTCGCTATCTAGTTAAAGAACACTGGGTGTTAGGAGTGTGGGTGTTTTATTCTATCTATCTATTGGAGGGGGTCCTTGGAGTTACCTATGGAGGATTAACCCATGGTGTACCATATTCAACGGAAGAAATTCAACAGGCTATATCTGCACTGGTCCTGGCAAAAGCCCAGGCCCAGGCGGATATACCCCAAGATTTTATAAGGAATTTCAGGAAATAATTATACCTATTTTAAAAAAGACATTTAATTCTATATGTAGCACTAACCCCCGAAGGAGCTGCTGGTTATTTTTGGGCTTAGCGTTACCGTCTTGACCTCGTGTGCGTCTAGGGGTTTCCCGAGGTAGATGGCCCAAAGAACTGCAGAGACTGACACTGGATCCACTTTAGAGATTTTTATTTGCAAAACGTTGAACAGAACAGTCTCTCAGTAGGATATAGAGGGTATGGGTAGGGAAGCTTAGGTACTCTTGGAACTGCTGACACTTGAATGTCTCTCTCCATGCAATCCAGGGAATAGCCATTCGCAACTGGATAGCTATCGGATAAATCCCCTTTTGGTGAATTTAGCAACAGACAGGTGATTCGGATAAAGCAAAGTCTCTGCCACAGACTTGGTTGTAGAACTTTAGAATAAAAAGTCACTCTCACACGGTACCAGTATCTTGCAGCCGGTCCGTCGATACCGTATGAGTGTGGATTCACCTGGTGTCCTTTCCAGCTTAGCTTCCAGGCGCTTGCCAAGCAGCCATCCTTGTCTGTGGCCCTATTCTTAAGAGTCCTCCCCTGAATGCGTTTTCAGTTGCTGGGCCTCTCCAAAACCGAGACGGCACCGGACCACCTTGGAACCCTCCTTCCAGATACTGTGCCTCGGGCTAGCCAGCCCCGAGACTCTGAAACGGATGGATCCGCACCCCAGGCCATGAGGGCCCCTGGGGGCTGGTCAGGAGGACCAGGCAGTCAGAAAGATCTTCTGGACCGGAATCCCCGAATCACGGGACTTCAGTACCTTAAGTACCCTTTCCCAGAATATACAGCGAGACAGCGCACTCACTGTTTGGTCCCGAGAAAGATTGGCACCCAATGCGTCCAACCGGACTGCATTCCAATGCCTGCCAAAGGTGACATTGACACCTATGGCCAAGCAGAACACAATACAGTCCAGCCAAACTGATACTGAGACCATAATTTACAACAATTAACCCTAAAACCAAACTATGGTCTTAGGAACATTTAAATTGACAAAAACATAGCGCATGCTCTTCAGGAGCCCGGCGCTACATATAATTGCCCCAAAAATATTTCACTAATTCCCAAACCAGAAAAGGATCATGCGTTATGTAATAATTGTCGACCAATCTCCCTCACTAATATACATTTATGATTGTACTCTAAAATCATCGCTAATAGATTGGCAACTATTTTGCACAAATATATAAATTTAGATCAAACTGGCTTTACAAGGGGGAGAGAAACGAGGGACAATATAATAAAAATGTGTACATTAGTGGAATATGCCCAGAGAACTGCCATCCCAGCATGTCTCTTATCAATAGATGGCGAGAAAGCATTTGACAGGGTGGGATGGCGGTTCTTGGAAGAAGCTTTAATACAATTAGGGATTGGTCCCAAGATGCTTTAAAGATCATGGCACTGTATTCCAATCCCAGGGCAAAAATGAGAACAAATGGAATGCTTTCTGAATATATATAGAAACATCAAATGGTACCTGACAGGGATGTCCCTTATCCCCACTGTTATATATAATAGTGATGGAACGTCTAACTACAGCAATACGGAAAAATAGGGATATTCAAGGCATAAATATTAAGGGAAAAGAATATAAACTGGCAGTATATGCAGATGACTTGTTAATATATGTCACTAACCCATTAATTACAATACCCAATCTTATACAGGAATTTAAACGGTTTGGGAGAGTAAGTGATTTTAAGGTCAACTATAATAAATCAGAGTTAAATTACCGTATATACTCGAGTATAAGCCGAGATTTTCAGCCCTTTTTTTAGGGCTGAAAGTCCCCTTCTCGGCTTATACTCGAGTCAGTGCGGTCTGCCTACATGAACAGCTTGTCATGTAGACAGACGGCACTGTTCAAAAGCCGCGCCGCCTCCTCCCTCCCGTCCGTGATAGGCGGACACTAATTTTCCCAGCAGCGCAGTGTTCCGCCTATCACGGATGTTCTCTCATTCTCATCTCATGGACGAGGATGAGAGAATATCCGTGATAGGCGGAACACTGCACATGACCGCTGGGAAAACCGAGTGTTCCTCCTATCACGGACGAGAAGGAGGAGGAGGCGCGGCTTTCAAACCTGCAATGGCGCCTCGCGCCTCAGCGTGTACGCTGAGGCGGAGGAGGGACACCGGACACCCGAGGGACACCGCACACCGCACACCGGACACCGGGCAGCGGCCCCCGAGGGACACGGGACAGCGGGACACCGGATCGATCGGCACAGGTAGGCTGCACTGGGGACACGGGGGGGTTGTATAGGACACAGGGGACATGTAGATGGGCATTTGGTGACACACTTTTCCACTTACAGTAGCTGCTCCATTTCCCCCCCTCGGCTTATACACGGGTCATTAACTTTTCCCATTTTTTTGTGGTAAATCAGGGGCCTCGGCTTATACTCGGGACGGCCTATACTCGAGTATATACGGTATGTTAAATATATCATTAACAAATAAGGTTCAGACACTTCTTCAGAAGGATTTTCCTTTTAGGTGGCAAAAAGAAGCAATTAAGTATTTAGGGATATATATTCCAAGAGATTTGACTAGACCACAGGAATTAAATTATTCTTTAATAATTCAAAAAAACTATAGAATCACTTAAAAAATATAGTAAAATAATTCATTCTTGGATGGGAATAAATAATGTTGTTAAAATGGATATATTAGCAAAACTATTATATATATTTCAGGCCATACCCTTAGTTTCTTCGAAAAAATGAATGGTACAGTTACGTAAAGCCATAGGAAGTTTTATTTGGGCCCAGAAAATACCACGAATAAAAAGAGAAATTTTAATTAGAACAAAAAAAATAGAGGTATGGGCCTCCCTGATTCTTCAAGATATCTACAAGCTGCATCCCTGATAAGGATAATAAATTGGTATCGTAATGTTGAAAATAAGCAATGGATAACTATAGAGGATGATAAAACCTCAGCTTCGGCCGGAGAAAAAAGATTTAACTATCCTCGTGTTGGCAAATTTAAGAACATGGGATATAGTATTAAAAAAGGGAGAACTCGTGGGGCAGGGTGTTCCCCCCAGATGGATCGGAATGACTCGAATGATATATGGGACATTCATTTTACTAGATTGGTCTCTGCTAGGGACCAACTCATCCAATTTAAATATCATTTAAATTCCTACATCATATCTATCTTACTCCAGCTAGATTGGCTAAGATGTTCCCTACCCAGTCACCTAGTTGCTGGTGGTGCAGCTCCCTCACTGCAGATTTCATGCATATCTTTTGGAATTGCTCGAGCATCCAGGCTTTATGGAAG
Source organism: Lithobates sylvaticus (assembly GCA_028564925.1). Taxonomy (NCBI): domain Eukaryota; kingdom Metazoa; phylum Chordata; class Amphibia; order Anura; family Ranidae; genus Lithobates; species Lithobates sylvaticus. The sequence continues at coordinate 60,027,416 of CM053027.1, read as the reverse complement.
GGGGTCATAGAATGTATAGCAGAAGTAACTGCCATTACTATACAGCCCATGATAGAGGTGTGCCTTTTGGGTTTGGTAGACAATCTAGCACCAAAGAGAGTAACGCGTACCTTACTGACGATCCTAATCTATTACGCTACGAAAACCATAGGTTTATCATGGAAAACAAAATCTACAATTTTATAGCACTGATCGCTGTTAAAATGACAATGGTCCCAAAAATGTGTCAAAATTGTCCGATGTGTCCGCCATAATGTCGCATTCACGATAAAAAATCGCAGATCGCCACCCTTACTAGTAAAAAAATTAAAATATTAATAAAAATGCCATAAAACTAACCCCTATTTTGTAGACGCTATAACTTTTGCGCAAACCAATCAATAAACACTTATTGCGATTTTTTTTATTTTATTTTTTTAAAACCAAAAATGTGTAGAATACGTATCGGCCTAAAAGGGTAGTTTTTTATATATTTTTTGGGGGATATTTATAGCAAAAATAAAAATAATTTTTTTTTCAAAATTGTCGCTCTATTTTTGTTTATAGCGCAAAAAATAAAAACCGCAGAGGTGATCAAATACCACCAAAATAAAGCTCTATTTGTGGGAAAAAAAGGACGTCAATTTTGTTTGGGAGCCACGTCGCACGACCGCGCAATTGTCAGTTAAAGCGACGCAGTGCCGAATCGCAAAAGTGCTCTGATCTTTGGCCAGCCAAATGGTCCGGGGCTTAAAGAGGGACTGTACCTTTTTTAAAAGCCAGCAGCTACAAATACTGCAGCTGTTGACTTTTAATAAATGGACACTTACCTGTCACAGGTTCCAGCGATGTCGGCAGCAGAGGCCGATCAATCGCTCGGCTCTCTGCTCCTGCCGGCGCCATTCTCGGTGACGGGATCAGAAAGTGAAGCGTTGCAGCTTCACATCCCGGTTCCCTACTGCACATGTGCGAGTCCCGCAGCGCAATGAGAATCGTCCGCGCTGCCTGCTGGGACCCGTGTGTGTCCCGGCAGACAGCGGGCCGGGACAGGTAGGGGCATAGACTCCCGTGGGAGTCTATGCCCGGAAGTGGGTGTAAATACCTGTCTTAGACAGGTATCTGCACCCCCCTCCCCCCTGAAAGGTGCCAAATGTGACACCGGAGGGGGGGAGGGTTCCGAGGAGTGGAAGTTCCACTTTAGGGTGGAATACCGCTTTAAGTGGTTAAAAAAATGGTGGGGGGACATCCTCGCCATTTTTCTATTTTGGTAGTTTTGGCGAGGGGCTTGGTAACGGACTGGGGGGCAACCCACGCCAGTTTTTTTCAATGATTTTTATCTATATTGCCAGGATCCGACAATATAATACAGTTTTTTAAATTAATTTTGCTGTGGTACTGTTATAAAAATGGGAAAGATGAGCTGCTTTACAGGCAGACTAAGGAGACCCCCCCAGGCACAATATTTAAAGGAATATTTCATTTTTATTGTTTCACTTTAAGCATTATTAACCACTTCAGCCCCGGACCAATTTGCAGCCAAAGGACCAGGCCCCTTTTTGCGATTCGGCACTGCGTCGCTTTAACTTACAATTGCGCAGCCGTGCGACGTGGCTCCCAAACAAAATTGACGTCCTTTTTTTCCCACAAATAAAGCTTTCTTTTGGTGGTATTTGATCGCCCCTGCGGTTTTTATTTTTTGCGCTATAAACAAAAATAGAGCGACAATTTTGAAAAAAATGCAATATTTTTTACTTTTTGCTATAATAAATATCCCCAAAAAATATATAAAAAAAATATTTTTTTTTCCTCAGTTTAGGCCGATATGTATTCTTCTACATATTTTTGGTAAAAAAAAAATCGCAATTAGCGATTATTGATTGGTTTGCGCAAAAGTTATAGCGTTTACAAAATAGGGGATAGTTTTATAGCGTTTACAAAATAGGGGATAGTTTTATAGCATTTTCATTAATATTTTTTTTTTTACTAGTAATGGCGGTGATCAGCGATTTTTATTGTGACTGCGACATTATGGCGGACACATCGGACATTTTTGACACATTTTTGGGACCATTGTCATTTATACAGCAATCAATGTGGTCCAGCGGCCGTGGTCACGGAGCTCCCGACCGCGCTCGCGACCCACGGCTGGGCAATTTAAAGGGGACGTACCTGTACGTGCTTTTGCCCAGCCGTGCCATTCTGCCAACGTAAATGTGCAGGAGGCGGTCGGGAAGCGGTTAAAATCACTGCTCCTGAAAAAAATGCATTTTTTTTTTAAACTTTTTTTTGCATTCATGTCCCCTGGGTCAGGATTTGGGTGCCCAAACTTTTTATGGCAATAACTTGCATATACGGTAAGCCTTTAAAATTAGCACTTTTTTCACATTCACGTCCCATAGACCTTAACCGCTTGCCGCCCGCCCACTGTCAAATGACTGCTAACAGCCTACAGCATGGTTTGTCTCCTACAATATCCTCACAACATCTTCCTCGTGCCTGGGAGCAGATCTTCCTTTTCCACTCCACAGGGCTCTGTGAATGCTGTCATTTGCAGCCCCATAACCAATCTGTAATAAAGGTTTAATCTGTCTGGGGACCATATCTCCCACTAGTCTCAATTTCTCCCAGCAGGCTCCTTTCATTCCCAAAATACACAGCAGTCCATATCCCCTTCCTATATGTCCTACTTTGGCCAATCACCGTTCATCCAGCATACATACTATATTGGCTCATCCAAAATGGCCACCCCCAGGGTTGAAGACACTCCATAACCAAGCATTGTTCATGTTCTTACCCAAAATGGTCACTGCAGTTCAGTTTTGTAAGCAATTAATTTAACCCACTTGTGTCAGGACCTGGTCAGTTCCAGTGGCCACCAGTAGGTGTCTCCCATCAGCCAGCACATCCCACTAATTAGGCTTCACCTGATGCTGGCTGCTGGAAAGGTATATTACCCCTCCCTTGACTTTTCATCATTGCTTCAGTGTTTTGCTTCTTAGACAAAACTCTTCTTGCTGATTATCCTGATCCCTGCCTTATCCTGTATTTTGCATCTAGTACATTTTATCTCATAACCCCATCTCTGCTTCCCTTGGTCATAGTCCTGGTCGTGCCCTGTTATGTCAGCTTCCCTCCACTGTATATGGTGTATTATAGTTAGGCTGTTGGTTTGCTGTCACTTCACTGTGACGTTTATTTTTTAATTTTGCATTGCTTATGGTTTGTTGGTGTTGGATAGGTGTTTTGTGTATTAATAAATGTCATTCTAACTCAGTCTGATTCCAGCTTCCTAAGTATAGCTACACTGAACTGGTTACACTCGATATGCCTTACTCCAAGGTAAGGAACACAGCTTCCAAACAGAGAAAAACTATTTTTAAAGGACTAGCCAACCTAGCTACATCCCACACTATGGGCACACCAAATTACATTAAATCTCCTATTTATATGGAATAATTCAAGTCAAGGTGGCTTCCCAAATCTTATGGGATTTTGGTATCCAATAGGAACCCCCCCCCCCCCCAAGATAGCTGCCTGAAGCACAAAAAGGGAACAATTATTCCTCAATAAGCTCCTACAACCTGAACAGTGCCCCTTCAGGTTGGGGGAATACTGCAGCATATACCTGCCTACAGACTGCTCTTTTGAAATTGACTACAAACTTATCAGTAGCTCAGCTTATCAGTATCAGTATCATTACATGGAGATAGGGCAATTGGTATAAGCAAAAGACAATACTCTCTGGTGAAGCTCACAGGAAGTGAAAAGTCACTGGGTTATTGGCAAGATCCACAGATATTTTCTGTATTTGTTGAAAGGACTGTGAGTGGGTAAAGAGATCCTGCTCTTTACCCACTCTACTAACATAAAGTGTTTTCATGCTATCTCTGCCCTAATTTCCATGACTTGCCATACCTCTTACCCCTTGTCACCTGAACATGAACTTAGGAAAAATTTCTCCCCATTAATTACACAGACATAAGAAACTAGACAGAGATTCTAACCATTTTCCAACTTATCTAGAGCAAAATGTTTGGTAGGAAATTTGACCTTAATCCTGAAGGTTGGGCAAAAACACCAAGGTCAGAAAGGGAGGTTCACTAGTTCGTATCTCAAAGGAATGATTTTAAAGAGATTTAAACTTCATCCTAACAGCTGGATACATAAATGTGATCTGTTTTACCTGCCAAAACATGTTAGCCTTGAAAATCACACCCTTCCATCACAATGCAGAGCTAGGAAAGTCAAGAAAAGCAAAACCAGTTGGTCATTCCCGAGCCCCATGTCTTGATTGGACAAAGTAGGAGCATCAAGAGGGAAGGGAAAAAAGCGCTAAGCAGGCATCGTGAAGCACAATTTATTAAAAGATAAAAACTGATATAAACAGCAATGGCACTCACAAGCAGGTATGGTGGGGGGTGATGACAGTTCGTATTGGATGGGAAGTCAAATTGTGAACCGGGAGCTATGGTCTTTATCCGTTATAGGAAAAAGGCAAGCTGTATAGAGGGAGCGAGATCAGCCTCAGATCCTTCTGATATTGTGCAATCGCCTAGAGGCAAAAATATGTAATAGAGCTAAGATTTTGAATATCTTTGGGGGCCAAAGAGTCAAAGTAGGGGGAGTATGTAGCGCTGGTATTTTTGCCTTCTAATGCCATGTAATGTTAAACAATGAGCAGTGTTATAAATTGGTATTTGGCACCATCTAGTGGCCTAAATGTGAAATGGACTTCATTTATATTTCAAGAACATGCAGAAATGTTACAGGAAGTGACCTTTTTGTTTACATCCTATAAAGACTCACTTACCCACAATGCCAAGTGACCTACGCATGAACACTCAGTACTGAATTGCATGCTGGGTATGCTGGGTACACGTGGTCATTTTCTTTCTCTTCTGGACACGTGGCCTGCCTGCAAGGAGCTGTGTGTGTGTGTCACACAGCACTGCGGCTTGCTCGGTGCGAAGCAACATTTGGAGCCAGAAAAGGACTTCACACCACAGCGTGCTGGAGCAGCAGTGTGGTCGGATCGGGAAGGATCCAGAGGCACCCTGATAGAGGAAACTGAGGACTCCTGGTGACCTTGTGAAGCGGAACAGCATGACGGCATGGCCGCAGCAAATAGACTGAGATCTTGTGGAGTGGAGGCATCCATCTGTTTGGATCCAGTTTGGTGAGAGGGCTGCCGCCCATAATCCTTAACGCACTTTTACACACTTAGATTAACACCGCAGTGTTGCTGAGACCTGTACCCCCTCAGATGAGGTCTCCTACTATTAGACTGAGTTTAGGCAGGCCTCAAGCCTATACTCCAATGTTCTTCGTTTATTGAACCCTTTGGATTACAATTGTTTCCACACAATAGCTAGCAGAAGACAGAAGGCTAAAGACTACATCTTTATTGCAAGGTCTTGCATTCAGTCACTGTTGAAAAAGGGACTGCAGTATAAATCGAGGGGAGCTCCCAATACAAATTGTGTTGTATTGTATAAGATTGATGTGTTTAATACAGTGTGCTGGAAGCTGGAAGATGCCCAGAGTCAGAGGCATTGCCACTCTGAGCATTAGTCCCACTTGGAGACACGTTCTCAAGGGTTATCCAAGAAGTCTTTAAGAATTGTAATTGTTGTGAACACCCACTGTACTGTCGCATTACGTTTGTGTGACAGTGCAGTTATTGTAATTATTGTTTTATATCAGTTCCAGTAAAAACACATCTGGTTAATTACAATTGGCGTGCAGTGTTGTTCCTTTTCCTACAGGTGGAGCAGCAGATACCCAGGTAAAGGTAAAGGTATACTATTGTTGTATTGTACATTGTGGGGTTATCCTCTATTGTTAGCTTCACACCAACACTGCACCACAGCTGTGTCAAGGGGATTGAGCCAAGTTATTGGGGGTGTAATAGCAGAGTGCAGGCCCAATCAAATATCAGCCCCCTTCGGGGGTCAGTGCTACATCCCCTGAGAGGAGAAAGCAACATTGGGCATCTATCGGGCCCTATCGCCAAGGAACGCTTCCTTAGAGATCATATAATAATCACATAAGGTCATATAATTTAGGTACAACGTACCATGCTGTGTTAAGTTTTTGTGTTTAGGTAAGCTGTGGGGTCAGGCAGCTAAAGGGAGTAGTCTAACACCAGATTGATCATTCTCCTTCCCTTTTCTGACCTGCAGCCATGGACCTTGATTGATTAATACTTGCTGCTCTATTGTTCTGTCAAGGACTACATTAACAATTTACTTGTTCATTTATATAGAGAGTATAACAAAAGCCTAACCTTTGTTCAAATTATTTTATTTTGATGCTATTAACTGCTAAACCTTTGGTTTACTGTGTCCTATTCTGGTGTCTGTGCATTATATTCAATACTGCTGAAATGTCTGAAGCCAGGGTGTCAGGAAACTTGCAAGGTCAGGTAACCATTGGGGTACAGTATCTTTAAGCGGCCCTCATTGGGGTAGCACTACAAAAGAGGCCTGGTACAAATCCATCCTGTGCTAGTCACAGCTCATTAGGTGAATTTTGATGGTTTGTTGATTAGTGCACATTGCACAAAGTGCTCTTCTTGCATTGTTTATTGAATAGGACCCTTGGTGTACATGGTCTGACTTCATGTCAATTTTCTAGCAATCTTCATGCTCGTTCTAGGTCTGGAAATCTGAAGAATCAGCCGTGTGGTCTAGTGGGACTCGGGACTGTAGACTGAAGCACTGCTTTATGTCATTTGCTATGCGCAGAGGTTCTGTGCTCAGATTCTTGCAATGTTTATAAAGGAGTGACTCATCTTTCCATATAACTGGAATGCTGTGCACCCTGCCTGGAGGCAACGTTCACATCTGTATTATTCCCTCTCTGCATAATTCTAGGAATAGTTTATAGAATATCTTAGAAATTATAATATATGAATGCCAGGGTATGTACACAGAAAGCCTGCTTCACCTTTGATTCTCAGTTGCCCCACATTGTGGCAATGACTACACAGGCCTACAGCAGAATCCTAATATTAAAAAGGAATGCACAGACATCATAATCCCCCACACTTTCGGAGATAAGAAAGAGGGACACCATTTAGTGCAAAGGACACAACCCTTTAATATGCAAAACTTGATTGGTTGAATCACTAGTTATCTTTTATATTGTGGTTTCAACATGACAAATGTACTATTTTAGAGCAGAGGTCTGCAAACTACAGCTCATGGGCCACAAGGGGCCCACTACAATATTTTATCACAGACCTGTCATCTGCCTGCTCAGTGGGGATCAATGGACAGATTCCGCCTAGTTCGGGAGTTCGCCTATCTAAAACAAAACAACAAAATCCTGCGAGCCTTAACCGCTTCCCGACCGGCCACTGCATATATACGTCAGCAGAATGGCACGGGCAGGCAGAATCACGTACCTGTACGTGATCGTGCATGTGCCTGCCCGTGGTCGCGCGCGCGCCGCTAGCGGCGCGCTCGCGACCCGGTCGGGAGCTCCGTGACCCCGGCCGCGGGACCAGCGGACCCGATCGCCGCTGGTATCCCGCGATCGGGTTACGAAGCTGAAGAACGGGGAGAGGTCTATGTAAACAAACCTCTCCCCGCGCTTCCTACACTGACTGTCAGTGATCGGCGGTTCCCTGTCATCGGGAACGCCGATCAATGACGTCACACGTACAGCCACGCCCCCCTACAGTAAAATAAACACAACACGTCACACTGACTCATCCCCGCCCCCTAGTGGTTAACCCCTTCACTACAACTGTAATTTACATAGGAATCAGTGCTATTTAAATAGCACTGAATTCTATATAAATGACAAATGTCCCAAAAATGTGTCAAAAATGTCCGATGTGTCCGCCAAAATGTCGCAGTCACAAAAATATAAAAATCGCTGATCGCCGCCATTACAAATAATAAAAAAAAAAATAGTTTAATAAAAATGCTATAAAACTATCCCCTATTTTGTAAACGCTATAACTTTTGCGCAAACTAATCAATAATCGCTAATTGCATTTTTTTTTAACAAATTTAGGCCCCTTTCACACTGAGGCCTTTTTCAGGCGTTTTAGCGCTAAAAATAGCGCTTGAAAAACGCATCAAAACTGCCTCCCATGCATCTCAATGTGTGCTTTCACACTGAGGCGTTGCGCTGGAGGGGCGTTGAGAAAAGTCCTGCAAGCAGCTTTTTTGGAGCTTGTTTCTAGCGCTAAAAAAAGGGCTTCAAAAACGCCCAAGTCCATTGAACATAATGTAAAGCGCTTTAAAAGCGCCTGAAAAGCGCCTGAAAAACGTCCAAGACAGTACACTGAAGCAGAGAAAAGGTCACATGACCGCAGTGAAGTGCAGCATGCTGGGATATAAGGAAGTGCTGTTGTGAGGGGTTGAGGAGGAAGACCAGGAAGTATGGACGCTGCTGACAGGAGGATGCAAGCCAGCAGGGCTGAAAATGTGGCCAGATCATCCAGGTCCAGAGGATCAACAATTGAACCTGAAGAGTTTATAGATTCAGTGCGGGAACACCCAGAGCTTTGGGATACCAAAAATTCCCTCTATGCTAACCGCAGCAAAAAAATAGCAGCATGGGAGAGCATTGCTGAACAGCATATTCTTGACTGGCATGACCTTCCAAGAAAACAACAATCTGCAAAAAGTGAGTACAAATGCCATAATCCTTGTCAGATATGCAGGAGTGTGATTGTAAACCCCAAAAGTTCAACCGCAAAACCATTCCTAATCCCATTTAGAGTAGTCCCAAGTCCCCAAAAATGCACCCCAAAACAGTCCTAATCCCATTTAGAGTAGTCCCAAGTCCAAAAAGTTCAACCGCAAAACCATTCCTAATCCCATTTAGAGTAGTCCCAAGTCCAAAAAGTTCAACCGCAAAACCATTCCTAATCCCATTTAGAGTAGTCCCAAGTCCCAAAAATGCACCCCAAAACAGTCCTAATCCCATTTAGAGTAGTCCCAAGTCCAAAAAGTTCAACCGCAAAACCATTCCTAATCCCATTTAGAGTAGTCCCAAGTCCCCAAAAATGCACCCCAAAACAGTCCTAATCCCATTTAGAGTAGTCCCAAGTCCCCAAAATGCACCCCAAAACAGTCCTAATCCCATTTAGAGTAGTCCCAAGTCCAAAAAGTTCAACCGCAAAACCATTCCTAATCCCATTTAGAGTAGTCCCAAGTCCCCAAAAATGCACCCCAAAACAGTCCTAATCCCATTTAGAGTAGTCCCAAGTCCAAAAAGTTCAACCGCAAAACCATTCCTAATCCCATTTAGAGTAGTCCCAAGTCCCCAAAAATGCACCCCAAAACAGTCCTAATCCCATTTAGAGTAGTCCCAAGTCCCCAAAATGCACCCCAAAACAGTCCTAATCCCATTTAGAGTAGTCCCAAGTCCAAAAAGTTCAACCGCAAAACCATTCCTAATCCCATTTAGAGTAGTCCCAAGTCCCCAAAAATGCACCCCAAAACAGTCCTAATCCCATTTAGAGTAGTCCCAAGTCCAAAAAGTTCAACCGCAAAACCATTCCTAATCCCATTTAGAGTAGTCCCAAGTCCCCAAAAATGCACCCCAAAACAGTCCTAATCCCATTTAGAGTAGTCCCAAGTCCCCAAAATGCACCCCAAAACAGTCCTAATCCCATTTAGAGTAGTCCCAAGTCCAAAAAGTTCAACCGCAAAACCATTCCTAATCCCATTTAGAGTAGTCCCAAGTCCCCAAAAATGCACCCCAAAACAGTCCTAATCCCATTTAGAGTAGTCCCAAGTCCAAAAAGTTCAACCGCAAAACCATTCCTAATCCCATTTAGAGTAGTCCCAAGTCCCCAAAAATGCTCCCCAAAACAGTCCTAATCCCATTTAGAGTAGTCCCAAGTCCCCAAAATGCACCCCAAAACAGTCCTAATCCCATTTAGAGTAGTCCCAAGTCCAAAAAGTTCAACCGCAAAACCATTCCTAATCCCATTTAGAGTAGTCCCAAGTCCCCAAAAATGCACCCCAAAACAGTCCTAATCCCATTTAGAGTAGTCCCAAGTCCAAAAAGTTCAACCGCAAAACCATTCCTAATCCCATTTAGAGTAGTCCCAAGTCCCCAAAAATGCACCCCAAAACAGTCCTAATCCCATTTAGAGTAGTCCCAAGTCCCCAAAATGCACCCCAAAACAGTCCTAATCCCATTTAGAGTAGTCCCAAGTCCAAAAAGTTCAACCGCAAAACCATTCCTAATCCCATTTAGAGTAGTCCCAAGTCCCCAAAAATGCACCCCAAAACAGTCCTAATCCCATTTAGAGTAGTCCCAAGTCCAAAAAGTTCAACCGCAAAACCATTCCTAATCCCATTTAGAGTAGTCCCAAGTCCCCAAAAATGCACCCCAAAACAGTCCTAATCCCATTTAGAGTAGTCCCAAGTCCAAAAAGTTCAACCGCAAAACCATTCCTAATCCCATTTAGAGTAGTCCCAAGTCCCCAAAAATGCACCCCAAAACAGTCCTAATCCCATTTAGAGTAGTCCCAAGTCCCCAAAATGCACCCCAAAACAGTCCTAATCCCATTTAGAGTAGTCCCAAGTCCAAAAAGTTCAACCGCAAAACCATTCCTAATCCCATTTAGAGTAGTCCCAAGTCCCCAAAAATGCACCCCAAAACAGTCCTAATCCCATTTAGAGTAGTCCCAAGTCCAAAAAGTTCAACCGCAAAACCATTCCTAATCCCATTTAGAGTAGTCCCAAGTCCCCAAAAATGCACCCCAAAACAGTCCTAATCCCATTTAGAGTAGTCCCAAGTCCCCAAAATGCACCCCAAAACAGTCCTAATCCCATTTAGAGTAGTCCCAAGTCCAAAAAGTTCAACCGCAAAACCATTCCTAATCCCATTTAGAGTAGTCCCAAGTCCCCAAAATGCACCCCAAAACAGTCCTAATCCCATTTAGAGTAGTCCCAAGTCCCCAAAATGCACCCCAAAACAGTCCTAATCCCACTTTTCCTAGTCCCAAACGCTGAACCCTAACCCTAATCCCACTTTTCCTAGTCCCAAACGCTGAACCCTAACCCTAATCCCACTTTTCCTAGTCCCAAACGCTGAACCCTAACCCTAATCCCACTTTTCCTAGTCCCAAACGCTGAACCCTAACCCTAATCCCACTTTTCCTAGTCCCAAACGCTGAACCCTAACCCTAATCCCACTTTTCCTAGTCCCAAACGCTGAACCCTAACCCTAATCCCACTTTTCCTAGTCCCAAACGCTGAACCCTAACCCTAATCCCACTTTTCCTAGTCCCAAACGCTGAACCCTAACCCTAATCCCACTTTTCCTAGTCCCAAACGCTGAACCCTAACCCTAATCCCACTTTTAATAGTCCCAAACGCTGAACCCTAACCCTAATCCCACTTTTCCTAGTCCCAAACGCTGAACCCTAACCCTAATCCCACTTTTCCTAGTCCCAAACGCTGAACCCTAACCCTAATCCCACTTTTCCTAGTCCCAAACGCTGAACCCTAACCCTAATCCCCCTTTGAATAGTCCCAAACGCTGAACCCTAACCCTAATCCCACTTTTCCTAGTCCCAAACGCTGAACCCTAACCCTAATCCCACTTTTCCTAGTCCCAAACGCTGAACCCTAACCCTAATCCCACTTTTCCTAGTCCCAAACGCTGAACCCTAACCCTAATCCCACTTTTAATAGTCCCAAACGCTGAACCCTAACCCTAATCCCACTTTTCCTAGTCCCAAACGCTGAACCCTAACCCTAATCCCACTTTTCCTAGTCCCAAACGCTGAACCCTAACCCTAATCCCACTTTTCCTAGTCCCAAACGCTGAACCCTAACCCTAATCCCACTTTTCCTAGTCCCAAACGCTGAACCCTAACCCTAATCCCACTTTTCCTAGTCCCAAACGCTGAACCCTAACCCTAATCCCACTTTTCCTAGTCCCAAACGCTGAACCCTAACCCTAATCCCACTTTTCCTAGTCCCAAACGCTGAACCCTAACCCTAATCCCACTTTTCCTAGTCCCAAACGCTGAACCCTAACCCTAATCCCACTTTGAATAGTCCCAAACGCTGAACCCTAACCCTAATCCCACTTTTCCTAGTCCCAAACGCTGAACCCTAACCCTAATCCCACTTTTCCTAGTCCCAAACGCTGAACCCTAACCCTAATCCCACTTTTCCTAGTCCCAAACGCTGAACCCTAACCCTAATCCCACTTTTCCTAGTCCCAAACGCAGAATATTACCACTAACTCATAACCCTATAACATTAACACCCTAACCCTAAACATTTGGTAACTTAGAATGTATGTATTTTTGGCTAATTTTCTAATTTAGAAATTCTTTACTTTTTCATTTTCAATTTTTTAAAAATTATTGAGCAATGAAAATTGTGAATAGTCAAGTTTTTAGACAATAGTAATTAACTAATTATTATAATTTTGACCGACAATGACTTCAGAAGTGAATTCAAATATGGTGGTGTGAGCATGGCAGCCTTCATAAATTGCGGGGCCCCTTATACAGCTTTAAGCCTGCCCCCCCAAGTCTGATCACCAAAATTACCCAGGTTCATGTCTACTTGCCGTCCCACCAAGTCCTTCAGTGCCTCAGCCCCCTCACACCTGTACTCTCTGAGCCCCCCTCACATGTGTATATAGGACATGCATGTACATACACACACAGCCCCCCCCCTCCACCACAGCCCTTACTTGTAAGGTGATGGTAGTCCCAGGTCGTTGCTGGGAATTCATAGACATGTGGAATTTGTTACGTTCAGAATTGTTTGTTCAACTAATTATGAACAATTCGTTAATGAACAATTTCACACAAAAAGACAAAATAATTTTTTTAGAGAAACGTCAAAGTTAAATTTTTGGCCAGTGCACATGTCTAGGAATTCATGGTGGCCACACAAAATATTGTCACACTGTGCACAATTTTAAAATTTTTACTTAGGTGTGTACTCACTTTTGTGAGATACTGAATATTATTGTTATTAGTGAACTCCTAAAGTAAGTATAAACAAGGTTGAATGAAACATATTTTTATTGTCTTTAATCAATACAATAAGAATTTTCAAGATAAACTAGATAACAATATGCTGTTTGGTTTCTAAGTATATAGTTGTAAACACAAACCCAAAATTAGATTCAACATCTTAATGATAATTATAATGTGATCCCTGTAATTATTAAATCATATTTTGTTGCCAATTGACTGCTCCTGCAGGGCTCATAAAATAATCTGCAAATTCCTCCCGAATTCTGAAACCTGCTGTTGGACCACGGACATGAGGAAAATCAGCAGGTTGTAAATTATGAGACAATGTGTCCTCAAAATTAACACCATCCCTATCCCTTACTACATTGTGCAAAACACACGCTGCCTTGATTAATTTACAGGCATTTTCAACCTTAAGATTGATAGGCTTTAGGAATATTTGCCATTTGTTAGCAAGAATCCCAAAGGAACATTCAACCAGCCTACGTGCCCGACAGAGACGATAATTGAAGATTCTCTTCTGAGTGTCTAGATTCCTCCGTGAGTACGGCTTCATTAAGTGTTCGTTGATAGCAAAAGCCTCATCAGCCACAAAAACAAATGGCATATCTGGACTTTGGGTACCGGGTAATGGTTTGTTTTCGGGTAAATCGAGTCGATTAGATTGTAGACGTTTCCCAAATGTTGAATTCATGAAAACAAAAGAGTCTGCTGAACTGCCAAATGCTCCTACATCAATATATAGGAATTTATAATCTGCATCAACCACAGCCATTAGCACTACAGAAAAATATTTTTTATAATTAAAATATCGGCTACCACTGTGACAGGGTTTTATTAGGCGAATGTGTTTCCCATCAATTGCTCCCAGGCAGTTTGGAAAGTTTGTTTTGATCCAGAACTGCTTGGCAACATTCTTCCATTTTTCTTGATTGGGAATTGGCATGAAAGTAGTTTTCAATTTCCAAATAGCATCACATGTTAGCTTGACTATTTCTCCAATTGTTGAGATTCCTGTTCTGAATTCATAGTGCAATGATGTATAGGTATTTCCAGTGCCAAGATATCTGTAATAAAAAAAATGTATTTTAATTTATTTCAGTAAATGTCCTTAAAAAAAGGTGGAAAACAATGCGCGATAATTATCGAAGAGAGCTTCTTCTACAAAATAGTGTAAGGAGTGGATCTTCGGGCAAAAAAAGAGGGCGAGTTTATTGCCATTATGAGGAGCTGATGTTCCTGAAGCCCGTCATGGAGATGAGACCGTAAGTATACCAACATTTATTATGTCAATGCTTTTATTTTTTATTTAGAATTGTGTAACATCGTTTTTGATTTTTGAGGATTGCAATTTTTAACGTTTTTCCCAAAAAAATGTCATTTTGCAGTACTGAAAGCAATATTGAAACGGAGACAGAGGAGGAGCCTGAGGATGGGGAGACAAACAGCCAATTGGTTGAGGCATCAGACTTCCCACAAATGTCGGAAACTGAAGCCGAAAACACCGAAGCACCAGTGGCGAGCCAAAGGCAAAAATCAAGGAAAAAAACAAAACACCAAATGTCTGAGGACTTTATCGATGTGGTTAAAGAACTACTTAAAAAACAAGAAAAAGATGGGGGAGAGTTAGAAACTTTTGCCCGAAGCTTAGTTCCTCAAATGGCCAAAGTTCCATCTGAGCATCAATGCTCCATGCGTTCAGAAATTTTTAAGGTCATCCATCATTTCCAGCAACAACCCATTACAAATAGAGATGGTCCATATGAGGCCAATCCAAGCCAAAATTTTTATGGCAGGTACGAGGGTCAAGGTCCCTCTCGTCCACAATCCTACCCATCAGCTGCAAGGTATCCCGTCATGTCCCAAAACCCCTATCCGAATTTTCAAATGCCCCAAAACCCCCAACATTTTCCCGCCCCACATTTTGATATGCAGCCATATTACACAAATGTCCCAGCTCCCCCTCCCACCCCTCTAGAGGAGACACACCCTGCTCCCACCTTTCTGAATATGTAAAAACTCGAGTTTCATCTAATTAATTTTTTTTTTGTGAATTTATTTTTTTATGGATAATGACCAGGTTTATGGTGTATTTATTTTTTTCGGCTTTGCACATGTGGTGCATTTTTCACAATAAAATGAATAAAAATTTTATTGAGTTTACAATTCTAATTCGTGGTGTCATTTTCTTATGTGTTTAAACTTCCACTTCTTCATTATTCATATACACCATATATACTCCAGTCGAAACATATTTTTGTTACACTTTTTAAGGCTGAAAATAGACATGTGCAATTGTTTGCTTGAATAATTACTAGTTTCACGAATTGTAATAACTTCCTAAATGATTCTTTTCACATTTTTGCATTTCCGAAATGTTGCATTGGTGATTTGAGGATTTTCTTAATGCGAAATTGAGCTTTTTACCATTTCCCAATTTTGACTAAAAAAAGAACAAAAAAGGAAGCTAAAATGAAAATAAACCCTTTTTTGGTCAGTGCACATGTCTAAAAAGGCCCCCCTCAGCTTATACTAGAGTCAATACATTTTCCAAAGCAGAGAATGAATTTTTCACAAACTACTTTGGCTCCACAGATTTTTGGCCCACTTTGGGCTAGTAAACCACTATTTGTATATGTTATAGTGCCAGATACGGGGCCACTAATTCCAACATTTCTGCACATCTGCAGCAATGTGATTTAGGCTCCCTTTGGGTCCAGAGACTACACATTTTGTGGGGAAATTGTATTTACCCTTTTTTTATTTTAGATATTAGGTGCCTCCCCTTATGTTTGGGTCGGATTATACTCAAGCATATACGGAAATTACCTTAGCGTAATCAGTAAACGCTCACATGGTGATATTGCCAACCTGCAATTGGTATCCTGCCTTAACAAGTCAGGGGTTAAGATGTCAAGCAGAAAGTCAAATCTGGTAAAGAAAAAAATATAAATTAACCATACATTTCTGCTAATCCACGGCAAAACATAATCCAGGGATTAGAGTTCAGTGTTTGGGAGTATTAAAAGTGGGATTAGGGTTAGGGTTCAGCGTTTGGGAGTAGGAAAAGTGGGATTAGGGTTAGGGTTCAGCGTTTGGGAGTAGGAAAAGTGGGATTAGGGTTAGGGTTCAGCGTTTGGGACTAGGAAAAGGGGGATTAGGGTTAGGGTTCAGCGTTTGGGACTAGGAAAAGGGGGATTAGGGTTAGGGTTCAGCGTTTGGGACTATTCAAGGTGGGATTAGGGTTAGGGTTTGGGGAAGGGGGATTAGGGTTAGGGTTCAGCGTTTGGGACTAGGAAAAGGGGGATTAGGGTTAGGGTTAGGGTTCAGCGTTTGGGACTAGGAAAAGTGGGATTAGGGTTAGGGTTCAGGGTTAGGGTTCAGCGTTTGGGACTATTTAAAGTGGGATTAGGGTTAGGGTTCAGCGTTTGGGAGTATTAAAAGTGGGATTAGGGTTAGGGTTCAGCGTTTGGGACTAGGAAAAGTGGGATTAGGGTTAGGGTTCAGCGTTTGGGACTAGGAAAAGGGGGATTAGGGTTAGGGTTCAGCGTTTGGGACTAGGAAAAGGGGGATTAGGGTTAGGGTTCAGCGTTTGGGACTAGGAAAAGGTGGGATTAGGGTTAGGGTTCAGCGTTTGGGACTAGGAAAAGGGGGATTAGGGTTAGGGTTCAGCGTTTGGGACTAGGAAAAGGGGGATTAGGGTTAGGGTTCAGCGTTTGGGACTAGGAAAAGGGGGATTAGGGTTAGGGTTCAGAGTTTGGGAGTATTTAAAGTGGGATTTGGGTTAGGGTTCAGAGTTTGTAATGGGATATTATCACTTACGTTGTGATGCTCATCCGTGTGTAATTTTTAAACTTTTCAGGGTGCTCTCTCAAGTTCTGATACAGCAACACAAATTGACCTCTGGAGGAGTGTGTTTGGAGGATGGGATGGATCCAATAGCGACGTTCCTGCCTCTGTTTCAGGGTATGTTCCCAAAACATAAGCACAAAAAGTAACAAGAGCTCAGTAAACTCCATTTTCGATGGATTCAGTCTCTTCAGCCACGAAATTCAGGAAGTGAACAGGATATGATGTAAAAGGAGGTTGGTTTTTATACTAACGCTAACGCCTAAAAAACGCGGCAAAAACGCTTGGGCGTTAGCGCTAATTTTAGCGCTAACGCGGCAAAAACGCGTAAAAAACGCGGCAATAGCGCTAGGCGGTAAACAGGCGTTTTTGCAACGCCTCAGTGTGAAAGTAGCCTTATGTAATAAGCTCACCTCAGAGCGTGTGACCAGCTTTTACACTGAGTCAAAGCACGCATTTGAACCACTATAGTGTTCTCAGCTGTTTCACTGGATCAGTAGTATCCTCAGTGCAATGATCTTAGAGGCACATGAAAAAAGAAAAAAAACTAATAGTGCAATACCGTTTTACAAAGTTTAATAGACAAGTTAAAAAAACATTCCCCCGCCGGGGTACTCACATGTGTAAGGTGCGTCAGTGCACCATACTTCATAAGGCTCAATAAAATACTGTAAACAGTATGGGTATGGCTTGTATCCCCTCCAGGCAGGTGTACTGTCTCTTGCTCCGTCTTGGCCCCTCCCCTACGCGTGTCCATACTCAGGGTGTGGCGTATCTTCCTCAGGGGGTTTGTGATTGGACGGCCGATCTGTCAATTATATACAGTGTCTGCGGCCATTTTGGTGTATTTTTTAATAATATAGAGACACTTGTGTGGTTTATGCACTTGCATTTTTTTATAAATCTTTTATACATGTTTGCTATCACATATGTATGCATTTAGCACTTTTTTCATCTAATATTATTATTATTGATATTTTATTTTATTTTTTGGTGTGTTATTGTGCATGGCACCTTGTAACTCTAAAGGGTCCATATAACCTCACAGGGTTTTTTTTTTTTTTTTTTTGGCACTTGTGCACTTTATATTTATCTATGCGTTTTAGTTGTGCGTTTACAGATTTTGTGCACATTATTTGTTTTTGCTATATTTTGCACTTGCACTTTACACCAGTTGTATGTTTACTATTTTATGCATATTGTTATATTCTTGTGGATCTATAACTATAGATTAAGATACAGATTATCTAGTGCATAGCCATTCCAGCGCAGCGTATATTTAATTTTGGAGTTCGCCTATCTGAAAGGGGCCTTAGTTTCACTCCTTCACCTCCTCTTAATACCTATCTGAACCCTCACGCGATCCAACGCTGTACCTAACTGTAGAAGCTCTCTCCGCTCTCACAGTTTTGCTGAGGCAGAGGGAGTCATTGGCTCCCCTTGCTGTCAGTCAAATCCAGTGATGAGGAAGCAGGGGCAGGGGTCAAGCTGCACTGTCTGTAACTATGGACACAGGCAGCGTGGCTCAGAATCTAGCCTGCAGGTGTTCCACAGCAGGAATCGGTTTCCTATGGTGGTTCATCAAGAAGAGGAGGAGCCAGGAGCGCCAACAGGAGGAGCTTCAGGACTGTTCTGTGCAATGCTTTTGTGCAATGCTATTGCACAGAGCAGGTAAGTATAACATGTTTGTTATTTAAAAAAATATTTATAATGTATATACTTTACAATCAATTCAAATTTGTAAAAAGTTGGCTATGGTCATCAAACTTCAATAAAGTGTAGCCTGGTTTATTTTGAAGGTGATTTGTGGTGATTTGTAGTGTGGCTGAGGGTCAGCAGCTCTTGCCACGACTTTTCTTTGCAGTTTAGGAACATTTACAAGTCTCCTCCCCACTCCCAGCCTATGACAGGACAGTGAAAGAAAAATCAGTATGTGGGTGGGACTTACTGCGCTCAAATACGGGAGCCAGAGTGAGCTCTCCCTAGTGCCCCCAGAGGCAGGCTGAGGCTGACTTTCACACTGATATAGAGTTATCAAGACTAGCAAGACTCCTCAGCAAAAACTCCTTGCAATCCATGGACAACTTCTGTAACATTTCACATCATTCACTACGGACACAGTTCCTCATTGTTTTTTAGAATACTTCTCTCATTTAACCACATCAATACCGGGCACTTTCACCCCCTTCCTGCCCAGGCAAATTGCAGAGAGAGCTTTCTTTTGGTGTGTTTAATCACCACTGGATTGTTATATTTTGCTAAACAAATGAAAAAAGACCCCAAATTTTGAAAAACATGTTTTTTCTTAGTTTCTGTTTTAAAAATTTGCAAATAAATTTTTTTTCTTCTACACTGATGTGCGCTGAAGAGGCTGCACTGATGGGCACTAATGAGGTGGCACTGATGGCAATGATGAGGCAGCACTGATGGGCACTGATAAGCTACACTGATGGGCCATCATGGGCACTGATGAGGTTGCACTGATAAGGCAGCACTGAGGGGCACTGATAAGCGGCACTGATAAGCTGCACTGATCTGCACTGATTGGCACTGAAGGAGCTGCACTGATAATCCGTGCCCTGATTATCAGTAAAAACAAAGTACTGACAGCCTTGCCAGGTATGGGCTGTCCTTTCCTCACACACACACAGCGTGTGAGGAAAGGACTGCTGATTTCCGGTAAGTCCCTTTTTTATGTGATCAGCTGTTATTGAACACAGCTGATCACATGGTAAAGAGCCGCAATGTTTAGGCCTTTACCATGATCTGTAATCAGCTGTGTCTGAGAAAACATAGCGGTCACACAGAGCGCTGGATGCCTGCCCCCGGGGGGCTGGCAGGAGGTGGGATTCTGGGAGGATGTCCATGGATGCCCTCCCAGAACTAGAAGTCTGCATGGTAGCCATCTTTTGGCTATAGCGCAGGTGGGAAGAGGTTAAGTTGTACAGTATTTCTGAGCCAGTGCTGCAGAGCTTGTACTGGACTCCATCAACCCAGTAACCTGTCACCTCACTTCCAGTGATATCGATCTGTATGTTTCACCTGGATACTAGGAAGCTCACTTTTACATATTTTGTGCTTATTCTACTCCCAAGACCTCACTACATCTTGCTCCGCGACTCTCAGGCTAGTTCCTTAGGATGCTCCAAGCTGCAAAGTTTGTCCCAGTATGTGGGAACCGATTGCTAGGGAAGGAGCCTAAGCACCAAGCTCCTTCACTACCAGGGCCCTTGCCATGTCACACGCTTCCCGACTGACTGGCTGCATACAGTATGCACAAGACACTAGTACTGTAGTCATTAGCAATGGCAATATAGCCTCCTCCAGATAGCTTAGTTGGACATTTATACATCATCTTTACTTGCCCTCCGTCCCTTGATCGTGGCTGATCACAGTGTAAATAGGAAGAGCCGGTGATCGGCTTTTCCTCACTCGCGTCTATCAGACGCGAGTAGAGGAGAGACGATCGGCTGCTCCTCTGACAGGGGGGGTCTGTGCTGATCGATTATCAGCGCAGTCCCCCCGAGGATGACCACACTGGACCACCAGGGATGCCACCAGACCACCAGGGATGCCCAGCACCAGGTATGCCACCCTAGACCACCAGGGATGACACACAGTGCCCACAATGGATGCCAATCAGTGCCCACAATGGATGCCAATCAGTGCCCACAAGGGGCATCACTGATTGACATGCATTATTGTTTGGCACTGATTGGCATCCATCAGTATAAAACAAAAAAATACAATGCCGCCTATAAGTGCCCATCCGTGCCACCTATCAGTGCCCATCCATGCCGCCTAACAGTGCCCATCCATGCTCATCCGTGCTGCCTATCCATGCCCATCTGTGCCGCCTATCCATGGCCATCCATGCCGCCTATCCATGCCAATCCGTGTCAGCTATCAGTGCCAATTTGTGCCACCTATCAGTGCCCATCCGTGTCACCCATCAGTGCCATCGATCAGTGCCCATCAGTGCCGCCTATCAGTACCACATATCAGTGCCCATCAATGCCACCTCATCAGTGCCACTTCATTGGTGCCACCTCATCGGTGCCCATCAGTGCTGCCTTATCAGTGCCCGTCAGTGCAGCCCCATCAGTGCCCATCAGTGAAGGAGAAAATGTACTTATTTACAAAGTTTTGAAACTGAACCAAAAAAAACATTTTTTTTCAAAATTTTCGGATGGCAAATAAAAACCGTAGAGGTGATCAAATACCACCAAAAGAAAGCTCTATTTGTGGGGAAAAAAATGCAAAAAATTTTATTTGGGCACAGTGTAGCATGACCGCGCAATTGTCATTCAAAGTGCGACAGCGCTGAAAGCTCAAAATTGGTCTGGGCAGGAAGGTGTTTAAGTGCCCAGTATTGAAGTGGTTAATAAATAAATACAGAGTTGCATTCAGTTGTGTCTTTTAGTTATGCACGATGTTCAGCTGTAAAGGGATTAAATAAGGGTTTGAAGAAATATATATTAAGTAATAGTGAATTGATTCATGAGTCCAATACACACATGGTATGAACATGAAGATACTTGTATGATCAGAACTACGCAAGTTCAGTTATTTTACTGACAGCCGCATCAATCCAGCAACCAGAACATTGTGAACTCCCTGTTGTGTATTTATCAGATTGGGTGTAAGAAAACATTTTAGTGCCCAGGCATCCATTGGTCCATTGCACAACATTTCTGTGAATTTAAGAACAAATGTATGAAGTTAAGCCTCATATAATTTAAATAATGAATTGGTGGCCATTGTTATTAAATTAACCCATCACAAAGCTCCCACTTCCTAATTAGCTGTCTTTTAGGTACCATTGACAACCCATCCCTCTACTGCTGTGACATAATCAATATTACGCCCTTCCAGTCCTAAATTACACTTCACTTGTACCTATTGGCCTTATCTATTGATAGGGCTGTAATGCCACAGCGAAGGAACTGAAGGGCTGGGACAGTGATAATAATGGGGGATTTTAACTTGACTGAATAGGGAAATTGACTGTAGTAATGGCACTGCAGGAACAGTTATGTATAAACCTATTATAACACAATTGTATGGTCCAGTTCATAGAAGGAATGATGCTCTGCTGGACCTGGTAATCGCAAACCATGCAGAGCTTATTGCTAATATTCATATAAAAGAACATCTTGGTAGCAGTGACCATAACATGATTTCATTTAACGTAAGCTGTAAGCAACAAGCTCATATAGGAAAAATATAAAAAAAAGCTTTCAAAAAATATAAAAATGAAGGAACGCTATCATTGTTTAAATGTTACAAAGAATATAACAGAATATGTAAAAAGGAAATAAAGGCCACAAAAATTAAAAACGAATGACAGATTGCAAAAGATAGTAAGACATGCAATTGCAAAAATAAATCTTCAAATATATTAATGGTAAAAATGTCAGGTCTGAGCATGTAGGCCCTTTACAAAATAATCTGGAGTGGGTGACTGGACAAAGAGAAGGCACATTTATTAAATATTGTCTTCAGCTCTATGTATACAAAGGAGCATGGGGGAGCCCATGCCCATAATGGGGGTGGCATTGACACAGCCCCAAATGATCCACAATAGCTAAAAATTTATATGGTCCAGAAATACTTAGGCCCCTTTCACACTGGGGCGGGAGCCGCTGCGACGGTAAAGCAGCGCTATATTTAGCGCTGCTTTACCGTCGTTTTTACCGCTGCTTAACCCCCGCTAGCGGCCGAAAAAGGGTTAAAATCCCCCGCAAAGCGCCGCCGTAGCGGCTCTTTGCGGCGGTATTGCCGCAGTATTACCGCGGTGTCCCATTGAAATCAATGGGTAGGAGCGGTATAGGAGCGGTGAATACACTGCTCCTATACCGCTCCAAAGATGCTGCTAGCAGGACTTTTTTTTACCGTCCTGCTAGCGCACCGCTCCAGTGTGAAAGCCCGCCGGCTTTCACACTGGAGTGAATGGGGCCAGTTTTTTCAGGCGGTGTACAGGAGCTATTTTTAGCGCTGTACCGTCTGAAAACCGCCCCAGTGTGAAAGGGGCCTTAGACAGCATAAATATAGTTTGCAGTATTTTAAATGTTTTTTATTGTAATGTATTAACTATTAATAAAATATTATTGTTTATTTTTCAATGATGGAAAGTCCATTTTTTTCTACTTTTTATTTTAGACAGCATAAAGGTGAATAAAGCACCTGAACCAGATGGCATCCACCCACGGATCCTAAAATAATTTAGCTTTGTCATTTTAAAGCCATTGTTTCTCATTTTTAGTCACCCTTTAATGACTGGAATGGTACCACTGGATTGGCGTAGGGCCAATGTGGTGCCTATATTTAAAAAGTGTTTTACCAAGTAACTATAGACCTGTTAGTTTAAAGCGTGATTCCACCCTAAAGTGGAACTCCCGCTTTTCAGAACCCTCCCCCCCTCCGGTGTCACATTTGGCACCTTTCAGGGGGGAGGGGGGTGCAGATACCTGTCTAAGACAGGTATCTGCACCCACTTCCGGCATAAACTCCCACGGGAGTTTACGCAAGTTCCTGTCCCAGCGCGCTGTCTGCCGGGACACACACGTGTCCCGGCAGACAGCGCTGAAGATTCTCATTGCACCGCGCGACTCGCCCATGCGCAGTAGGGAATCGGGAAGTGAAGCCACTTCTTGATTCCCTCACCGAGAATGGCGCCGGCTACAGCAGAGAGCCGAGCGATCGATCGGCCTCTGCTGCCTTCACCGCTGGACCCTGGAACAGGTAAGTGTCCATTTTTTAAAAGTCAGCAGCTGCAGTATTTGTAGCTGCTGGCTTTTAAAAAAAAAATTTTCAGTACAGTCCCGCTTTAACTTCTATAGTCGGGAAAATACTGGAGAGTTCAATAAAAGACCACATAGATGAGTTCTTGCTGAAAAAATATATTTTAAGCAACAGACAGCATGGATTCACGAAAGACAGAAGTTGTCAGACAAATCTAATTTCTTTTTATGAGGAGGTAAGTAAAACCTTGGACAGAGGGGTGGTGGTGGACGTGGTATGCTTGGAGTTTGGAAAAGTTTTTGACACAGTTGACGCCAGAGCAGCGTTTTGCCGGTGGTATTGCAGCGCTGCCCTATTGATTTCAATGGGGAGGAGTGGTGAGTTCACCGCTCCTTCACCGCTCCAAAGAAGCTGCTGGCAGGACTTTTTCTGACGCCCTGCCAGCGCACCGCTCCAGTGTGACAGCCCTCAGGCTTTCACACTAGAGTGCATGGAGCAGCTGTTTTAGGGCGTTTTGCAGGCGCTCTTTTTAACGCAATCGTGCCTGAAAGACACCCTCAGTGTGAAAGGGGTCTTAAACTGCTTGCCACCTGCCCACCGTCAAATGACAGTGCTGCTCTGGTTCTGGGTGGAGGTCATATGACGGCATCCCAGAACGGCCGCTCTCGCCCGCAGCCACGCCGCGTTGCTAGGACACAGCGTGACTGATTTATGTAAAGAGCCGCATCAGCGGCTCTTTAACCATGTGATCGGCTGTGTCCAGTCACAGCCGGTCACATGTAAACACTGAGATGCCGGTAATCAGCTCTCCTCGCCTCACACTGACAGAGTGTGTGGCTAGGAGAGCCGATCAGCGGCATCTCCATGCAGGGGTACATCTAGGAATGTAATCGGGGCACTAATCATCAATGATCTGATTACAATATAGCCATACAGTGTCACCAATCACTGTCCACAATTGCCCATCCATGCCAGCAATCAGTGCCCACCAATGCCAGAAAACAGTGCCCACAAGTGCCACCAATCAGTGCCCATTAGCGATGCCAGTCAGTGCTGGCAATCAGTGCCGCCTATCAGTGCTGCCCATCAATGCCCATCACTGCTGTTGATCAATGCCCATCAGTGTCGCCCATCAGTGCCCATCAGTACCGCCTATCCGTGGCGCCTATCCATGCCGCCTATCAGTGCCCACCAGTGCCACCTATTAGTGCCCATCAGTGCCACTTATCAGTGCTCATCAGTGCCACCCATAAGTGCGGCATATTAGTGCCTCCTCATCAGTGCCATCTCATCAGTGCCCATAAGTGCCGCCTCATCAGTGCCCATAAGTGCCACCTCATCAAAGCCTATCAGTGCCCAACAGTGCAGCCTCATCAGCACACATAAGAGGAAGGCAAAAAATTACTTAATTACACAATTTACTGACAGAAAAAAAGTAAAAAAAAAAAACATTTTTTTTTCAACATTTTTTGGTCTTTTTTTTTTGTAAAAAATAAAAAAAAACAACAGTGATTAAATACCACCAAAAGAAAGCTCTATTTGTGTGAAGAAAATTATAAAAAATGTTTGGGTACAGTGTAGCATGTCATTCAACGTGCGACAGCGCTAAAAGCTGAAAAATGGCCTGGGCTGGAAGGGGGTGTAAGTGGCCGATAGGCAAGTGGTTAAAAGTATAGTTTAGTAATTAGTTGCGCAGTCACCTGTGTACCGCTAACCTAAAGGTCGTTTCAGACCTGTCCCATTTGGAGCATTATGATAACATGTTCTGTTTCAAATGCAGCTTTATGCATTGACATATCCTCAGACCCAGTCCAGGTGGTCAGTTGCTGGCTTGGCACCATCCACAGGCAGCTTAACTCTTCAATAAGAAATAGAGCTTGAGTTCAACACAATTTTACTTCAGCTAATAGCAGTACAGAGGATGTTTTTCCAGTCTTTATTAGTGAAGAATACAATGACTTTCTTGACCCCTGTCTCTGGTAATAACCGATATTGACTGAGGGAATATGAAAGAAATGGGGAGTGTCTAGTTGGGACTGATCTAACTAGCACTAAACAGGAGAGGAGGACAAAGGGAGAAACCAAAATGACATAGTAAAAAAGTCAGCCTACTACAAAACAATAATCATCTGGTGCAGTTAAAAAAGAAAACTGATTAGGCTGCCAACGCACAGGAACGGACAGGAAAATCTTCCCTGTAGTTTATCTTATAACACAGTGCAGGATGCATGTAAATAAATAGTAGTACAGCACACCAATGCACGTAATGAGTGTAACCACAACCACAATGCAATGGTGGGAAATATCTCTTATGGATTGGAAAATATGTATAATTTCAAAGCTTTAATGTTAGTGTGCAGGCAGGCATACCTGAACTCAGGGTCTGGCTTTAGGTTTGCTTTAATTTTGAGGTTTAGTAAAAAATGCAGTGAAAAGAACTTGATAACTTCAGTGTAATAAAATGTTACTTTTTGGCATCAGTAGGTCAAACGGCTATCATTTTTCCTGTCTTTTATGTGATAAGAACAAATTCACTAAGCTATGGAGATCATCAGTATAGCCAGATGTTTTGTGCAGTAAATATGATTAAATATTTTCACTGTCCTCATATTTCATGAATATGTTCACCCAGATGGTGATTTGTAGACAACCGTACTTTTTTTTTTTTTCTCTCCAGAAAATGACTGTGCCATTGCAATTTCCCAGATGTTTTGTGTTCAGAAGCAGCTAGAATTAATTATATGGGTATGCCCCATGTTCCCATAATGCACCGATATCAACAAACAGCCAGGTTTCCAAAAAAGGAATAGTAACAAAAATAAATACTGGAAAAACACTGACAGATCTTGAACTGAATAACAGAAAGATGTTATAAAGCAACCCGCTTATGGGTTTGTTAAAAGGAATTATTGCAATACATACATATATAAATATATATATATATATATATATATATATATATATATATATATATATATATATATATATATATATATATATATATATATATATATATATATATATATATATATATATATATATATAGAGAGAGAGAGAGAGAGAGATATTATAGTATTTTTGCAATGAAATTGTTTTCCTTATGCTCCTAATGAGCAGACGCTATTATTTTTGTAAATTTAAGTTTGTCTGAAGCTGTAGTTTGGCTCAGAATAATTATACTAAAGTTCTGGTTTCTGTACCAGTTTAGCTGGGTTGTGCTAATTTCCACTTGGCCGTGGGTGTCGCTGTCACCACCGGTAAGTGTTGGAAATACAACAGGCTAAATGCATTGGGTACCCCTTTTACTCAGAAACAGCCTGGAGGGAGTGGTCTACCCGCTGAGCATTCTGGGTAAGGGTACTTAAGGTACAGACGCCATTTTTTTGGGTTATCCCGACCTCATGGCCCTCCTGGCCTAAGGTGTGTGCTGCCTTACGCAATGTCTCGGGCCGGCTGGCTGAGGCTTCGCAAATGAAAGGTAGGCCCAGAGGTTCTGGGGCCTACTGATCCAGGGGTGGTCCTGTGCTGTCTTGCCTGAGGGGAGAAGCCACGCAACTGGAGGATCCAGGGGAGGACTTTTTCGGGAGAGGACCGAGCAACAAGGCTGGTACCTCATGGAAAAGCCTGGAGACTCAGTTGGAGGATGCATCCTGGGTTACCTACCACACAGTATCGCCGGGTCGGATAAAAGAAACAGGTACTGTGCGGCAAAACTCTTTAACTTTGCAACAAGAAGCTGATTGTGCCTTCCTGTGGCAGAGGATTGCACAACAATTTCACTAAAATTGACAAGTCTGTGGCAGAGACTTTGACCGAGCATCTCATCGGCTGCTAGGTCAGTGAGAGAGACCTATCCGGAGGATCCAGCCTGTGGAAATTGTTTGTCCTCTGGATCAAGGAAATACCTCTAACCCGCAAACCTACAAGGTACCTGAATTCCCCTTTATCCTCTACCCTACTATTGCAAAAGTGTGTGTTTTTGTCAAATAAATCTACAGAAAAAGGACTAAGTGTCGGAGCAATATTCTTTGACCAACCCTTTAACAGGACCCCTAAGACGGACACAGTGAACAGGTGAGGTAACAGTAAGCCCAACAAAAAACAGCAGCTCCTTCGGGGGTCAGTGCTACATTTATTTATGTCCCTTTCCTTTAGTGCCGGTTCACACTACAGCAACTTGGGATCCGACTTGTCAGACCTCAAGTTGCCCCAAGTCGCTGAACATAAGAAATTCCATTGAAGTGAATGAGAGCCGTCTTAATGTACACTACTGAAGTTGCTCCGACTTCAGAAAAGGTTCCTGTACTACTTCAAGGCCACTTCTAGGCAACTTGTACCCATAGATTTCAATGGAAGTTGCCTCCAAGTCGGATCTCCATCTATATTGAAGCGAATTTACAGGAAAAAGAAAATAATTTACCCAGGTCTTTCCCACGTTTACCCAGGCAACCCCCTCCCTCCCACAGAGCTGATTATTCTGTGATTGGCCACAGCCAAAGTCGCCTGTCCTGGAGGTAACTTTAAGTTGCGTTGTAAGTTGCGCAAAGTCATGCTGAAGTCGCCTCCAAATCGCCTTGCAAAGTTGCGCTGTAAGTTGGGTTGCCCCTGTGTGTACCAAGCCTTACTCTTGAATAGATATTCCCGTTCTTTGTAAACATATTAATTTTCAGTTGGCAGACTGTTTCTAGCAATCTGAACAAACTGCATTTGGGTTTCCCACCAACATTTTTCTCTGTGGTTGATAAACCATGTTACTACACTTCCCCTTCCATTCTGTTACTTCTCGCCTAAAGTGGAACGCCATGCATGATGCTGTAGTGGTTAGCACTTATGCCTTACAGCACTAGGGTCCCCTCTGAATTCCAAACAGTACACTATCTGCATGGAGTTTAGATGTTCTCCCTGAGCTTGTATGGATTTCCTCCCACATTTCACACAGTGGAAGGCTGATTGGTCCTTGCCTTGTATGTGTATAGATGCAAGTGAAATATAGACCTAAGGCCTCCTTCACACAGCCAATTAGCTGCATACATTGTCATCCTTGGCATTTAGCCACACACCAAGCAGCTACCTACACTTAGGGATGGGTGTCTGAGCCTGGACGCAGTGTTCGGCTACGGCTAAAGGTCTAGCCAGGGCACTAGCACCAGCACTAGTTATTAAATTTTTTTTCTCACGGTTTTGTCACTGTTTTGTCTATGTTTTTCTTTCTCACTGAGATGACAGGTATGGGTCCTTCGGGCTTACCCTAAAGTCTAGAGGAAGGTGTTTAGCCATTAGGTTTATTCCTTCCCTGACCCAGAGGGAGTGGGGGAGGGGGGTCTCTCTTCGGGACAGCCCCCTACCTAGTACTTGGTGGTCGGTCTCAGCTGATCATGAGGAGAGGGGTCCACCAGGCCTTTTGGCTAGGTGAACCATGTTGATCCTTGCTGCTGTCCTACTTCTTCAGGAGGTGGACTAGAGACACACCCTTAAGTGTGTGGGTGGGGTCTACTGTGTCCGTGCACATGGAGGTATACTTAGTGCAGAGCGCATCATCAATAACCAGGACCCGGCGAGGACTGTGGTCATGGGAAAAGAACATTAAGACAGTTCCCCAATATAGAGATGAGCCTCAATGTGTGTAGTGTTGAAGTGCAGAGTTCCTCCGACAGGTGGTTTGTCCCAAGGTGCTTGGATGTTTTGCATTAGGAGGGACAAGCCTGTGCCCACTCCACCAGTCCAGAACTCTCTGTTACCTCACTCCCAGTAACAGAATGGGGTCCCACCAAGAAACATAACGCAGACCTTATGCGTGCTAATTAACTCCTTCCTTCCCATATCTCGTGATCAGGCCTTGTATCTCTGTAACGCTACTCTGCTCCCAGTTACCATGGGAGATGGACTGCTAGGGAGGGAACCAGAGCACAACACCCTCACTACCAGAGGACTTGTCACCTAGTCAGGTACCGCACCTATCGACTTGCTTGCTTTTAGCGTGTTCTTCCCTTCGGTTACCCATGGGAACTACTTCCTGTCCATTCTCTTAACCTCTTGTAGTTGTGTCACTCATACCCCAAAGTGCTTTACAGACCCAGGTTCTTTAGAATACACCAGAACCCAACATGCATCCTTTGACTAACTTCAGACCAGGCAGGACAACGTTTCAAGACTTTACCGTAAACTTGGCATGACGGTTACAACAGAGCAAAACATCCTCTCCCTAATTAAATCTGACTCTAGGTGCGGCTGCCCCAGCAAACCTGCACAGATAGAGCCCTTATAGGCAAAGTCCATAGTCCATGCTAATTAGCTCACAGTCAGCTAGGTCGAATGCAATTTACCTGTCACAAGCCTGCAGTCGATGAGTAGATTGCGAGTGATGGATTGCCAGCTTCGCTCTAGAGAGAGCAAGGAGATCACCCCAGCAGTTTTCTAGCTGCAAGACACAGCACAGATCTGAGCGACTCTGTAAAAATTTGGGACAGTCCTGCAGAATCGGGGACTGTTGGGAGGTATGTCTAATGCATTGTGTAAATTGTTGGTACTATATAAATGCTTATAATATATACAGTATCTCACAAAAATGAGTACACCCCTCACATTTTTGTAAATATTTTATTATATCTTTTCATGTGACAACACTGAAGAAATGGCACTTTTCTACAATGTAAAGTAGTGCTTGTATAACAGTGTAAATTTGCTGTCCCCTCAAAATAACTCAACACACAGCCATTAATGTCTAAACCACTGGCAACAAAAGTGAGTACACCCCTAAGTGAAAATGTCCAAATTGGGCCTAAAATGTCAATATTTTGTGTAGCCACCATTATTTTCCAGCACTGCCGTAACCCTCTTGGGCATGGAGTTCACCAGAGCTTCACAGGTAAGGATGAGCCCGGTGTTCGATTCGAACCCATGTTCGAATCGAGCACCGGGTGTTCGCTCGCTCGGCGAGCCCAGAACTATTGGGGCCACTCGCATCAAATTCGTGTGATGCGAGCGGCCCCGCAATGCATTGCGGCCCGCGCAGTGCAATGCTGGCTGATGATTGGCCAAGCATGCACTGTGACCCCGCATGCTTGGCCAATCACAGCGCCGGCAGCGAGGAGAGCCATAATTGGCTACAGGCAGGATGCCTGTAGCCAATTATAGCTCAGGGGCTTTAGTACACGCCCCACGGTATAAGAGGCCGCCGCGCCGGCGGCCTCGCATATTATGTTTCAGACAGTGTCAGCGTGTCAGTGTGCCGCTGACTGCTGACAACAATATGTGCTTTATTTCTGGGGATATGTGTGTGCATGCTGTTAGAACAGCATTGCAGTATCACATCTGGGGGGTGTCTATAGGTGGCCTGTGAAGGAGGGCAGGTTTCCTGTGCTTAGAACTTTTCCTGCAAAAAAGTGTCATTTTTGCAGGAAGAAAGCTATTTAAATCACTCGCGGCTAATGAATTGATGGCTCCTGTAACACAGAGAGCTGTCATTCATTAATAAAAAACAAAAAAAAAAGCGTAGGGGTCCCCCCAAATTCAATAACCAGGCCCTTCAGGTCTGGGATGGATATTAAGGGGAACCCCAGCCAAAAAAAAAAATGGCGTAGGGTCCCCCTCAAAATCCATACCAGACCCTTGAGGTCTGGTATGGATTTTAAGGGGAACCCTAGCCAAAAAAAATGGCGTGGGGTCCCCCTCAAAATCCATACCAGACCCTTATCCGAGCACGCAACCTGGCAGGCCGCAGGAAAAGAGGGGGGGACGAGAGCGGCCCCCCCTCTCGCCTGAACCGTACCAGGCCACATGCCCTCAACATTGGGAGGATGCTTTGGGGGTCTAAGACCCCTAAAGCACATTGTCCCCATGTTGATGAGGACAAGGGCCTCTTCCCCACAACCCTGGCCGGTGGTTGTGGGGGTCTGCGGGCGGGGGGCTTATCGGAATCTGGAAGCCCCCTTTAACAAGGGGACCCCCAGATCCCGGCCCCCCCCCCTGTGTGAAATGGTAAGGGGGTACAAAAGTACCCCTACCATTTCACCAAAAAAGTGGCAAAAATGGTAAAAATGACAGGAGACAGTCTTTGACAATTCCTTTATTAAAATCTTCTTTCTTCTTTCTTCATCCTTCGGTTTCTTCATCTTCTCCTTCCTTCATCTTCTTCCATCTTCTTCTTCCATTTTCTTCTTCCTCCGATCCGCTTCTTCTTGCGCTGGTCTTCTCGTCCTTCTCGTCCGGCATCTTCTTCCGTCGGCGTCGGTGTCGGTGTCTCTGTCTCTTCTTGGGCCGCTCCGCGCAATGGGAGGCTCCCGCTGTGTGAGGCTCCGCTCCGTCTGACAGGTCTTTTATAATGGAGGGCACCTGGTGACCCCGCCCCCTCTGACGCACAGGGACGTCATGGGGAATTCCATGATGGCTTTCCCCATGACGTCAGAGGGGGGCGGGGTCACCAGGTGCCCTCCGTTTTAAAAGACCTGTCAGATGGAGCGGAGCCTCACACAGCGGGAGCCTCCCATTGCGCGGAGCGGCCCAAGAAGACACCGACACCGACGCCGACGCCGACGGAAGAAGATGCCGGACGAGAAGGACGAGAAGACCAGCGCAAGAAGAAGCGGATCGGAGGAAGAAGAAAATGGAAGAAGAAGATGGAAGAAGATGAAGGAAGGAGAAGATGAAGAATCCGAAGGATGAAGAAAGAAGAAAGAAGATTTTAATAAAGGAATTGTCAAAGACTGTCTCCTGTCATTTTTACCATTTTTGCCACTTTTTTGGTGAAATGGTAGGGGTACTTTTGTACCCCCTTACCATTTCACACAGGGGGGGGGCGGGATCTGGGGGTCCCCTTGTTAAAGGGGGCTTCCAGATTCCGATAAGCCCCCCGCCCGCAGACCCCCACAACCACCGGCCAGGGTTGTGGGGAAGAGGCCCTTGTCCTCATCAACATGGGGACAAGGTGCTTTAGGGGTCTTAGACCCCCAAAGCATCCTCCCAATGTTGAGGGCATGTGGCCTGGTACGGTTCAGGCGAGAGGGGGGGCCGCTCTCGTCCCCCCCTCTTTTCCTGCGGCCTGCCAGGTTGCGTGCTCGGATAAGGGTCTGGTATGGATTTTGAGGGGGACCCCACGCCATTTTTTTTGGCTAGGGTTCCCCTTAAAATCCATACCAGACCTCAAGGGTCTGGTATGGATTTTGAGGGGGACCCTACGCCATTTTTTTTTTTTTTTTTTGGCTGGGGTTCCCCTTAATTATCCATCCCAGACCTGAAGGGCCTGGTTATTGAATTTGGGGGGGACCCCTACGCTTTTTTTTTTTCATTTTTTTCATTTTTTTTATTTTTTATCAATGACTTTTTTTTATGAATGAGTTTCAATGAATCACTGTTCTCTGTGTTACGGGAGCCGTGAATTAACATTAGCCGCGAGTGATTTTAAATAGCTTTTTTACTTTCAAAAATGACACTTTGCGCAGAGACAGTTCTAAACACGGGAAACATGCGCCCCTTTACAGGCATACTATAGACACCCCCCAGGTACGAAATTTAAAGGAATATTACACTTTTATTGTTTCAATTTAAGCATTATTAAAATCACTGCTCCTGAAAAAACGGCCGTTTTTAAAAAAAAAATTTTGCATTGATACATGTCCCCTGGGGCAGGACCCAGGTCCCCAAACACTTTTTATGACATTAACATGCATATTAGCCTTTAAAATTAGCACTTTTAATTTCGAACGTTCGCATCCATTATAACTAATAGGGTTCTAAAGCTCGCACGGACTTTAGGTCCGTTCGCGGGTTCTGGTGCGAGCCGAACGGGGGGGTGTTCGGCTCATCCCTATTCACAGGTTGCCAATGGAGTCCTCTTCCACTCCTCTATGATGACATCACAGAGCTGGTGGATGTTAGAGACCTTGCTCTCCTCCATCTTCAATTTGAGGATGACCCACAGATGCTCAATAGGGTTTAGGTCTGGAGACATGCTTCGCCAATCCATCATCTTTACCCTCAGCTTCTTTAACAAGGCAGTGGTCGTCTTGGAGGTTTGTTTGGGGTCATTATCATGTTGGAATACTGCCCTGCGGGCCCAGTATCCAAAGGGAGGGGATCATGCTCTGGTTCAGTATGTCACAGTACATGTTGGCATTCATGGTTCCCTCAATGAACTGTAGCTCCCCAGTGCCGGCAGCACTCATGCACCCCCAGACCATGACACTCCCACCACCATGCTTGACTGTAGGCAAGATACACTTCTTCCTCACCTGGTTGTCGCCACACATGCTTGACACCCTCTGAACTAAATAAGTTTATCTTGGTCTCATCAGACCACAGGACATGGTTTGAGTAATCCATGTCCGTAATCCGCTTGTCTTCGGCAAACTGTTTGCAGGCTTTCTTGTGCATCATCTTTAGAAGAGGCTTCATTCTGGGATGACAGCCATGCAGACCAATTTGATGCCGTGTGCGGGGTATGATCTGAGCACTGACAGGCTGACCCCCCCCCCCCCCACCCCTTCAACCTCTGCATTAATGCTGGCAGTACTCATATGTCTATTTCCCAAAGACAACCTCTGGATATGACGCTGAGCATGTGCACTCAACTTCTTTGGTTGACCATGGCGAGGCCTGTTCTGAGTGGAATCTGTCCTGTTAAACCACTGTATGTTCTTGGCTATTGTGCTGCAGCTCAGTTTCAGGGTCTTGGCAATCTTCTTATAGCCTAGGCCATCTTTATGTAAAGCAACAATTCTTTTTTTCAAATCCTCAGAAAGTTCTTTGCCATGAGGTGCCATGTTGAACTTCCAGTGACCAGTATGAGAGAGCGAGAGCGATAACACCAAATTTAACACACCTGCTCCCCATTCACACCTGAGACCTTGTAACACTAACGAGTCACATGACACCGGGGAGGGAAAATGGCTAATTGGGCCCAATTTGGACGTTTTTACTTAGGGGTCTACTCACTTATGTTGCCGGCGGTTTAGACATCAATGGCTGTGTGTTGAGTTATTTTGAGGGGACAGCAAATTTACACTGTTATACAAACTGTACACTCACTACTTTACATTGTAGCAAAGTATAATTTCTTCAGTGTTGTCACATGAAAAGATATAATAAAATATTTACAAAAATGTGAGGGGTGTACTCACTTTTGTGAGATACTGTATATATATATATATATATATATATATATATTGTACAGGACACCAAGGTTGGGTCCTGGACGGGTGCTATATAGCACCAGTATTTGGGCTGTGGTCCCTTTAAGGGAATGGCAGCATTGTTCAGGGAGTCGCCCAAAATGGGTGTGGAGTTCTGGGAGTAGCCAAGCCGGAGAGGACTGACTCGCAATCCTCTCTATGTTTAATAGTAAGTTATTTGGGACCCGGAATTTGGGAGGCTCTGAAGAGATATTCGGGTGGGAAAGAGCCTCCCTCCCTGACCACAGGGATTCAGCGCACAGGGGGTTAAGGGCCTCCAGGAGGACAGCTCATGAGACAGGAAGTAGGGAAGAGTTGTTGGTGTGAGGAGGAGTAGGTGATTACACCTGTCGGTTGAGCTGTGTTGCTGTGTGGAGGCTGCTAAAGACCCAGCTACAAAACTGTATGTGTTTTCCTTAATTTTTGTTTTTTGTGCTGAAGATAAGCTGACTTTCTTTTATGCTGAAGATAAGCGGACTTTGTTTTGTATTTTTGCCTGTGTGCTGAAGGAAGCCTTATTTTTGATTTTTTCTTACAAATAAATGTCTTTTATTACAAAAGTAACGGTTTATGCACTTAATCCCACGGAGCTATTGTCCCCAAAGTTCACAACTGGTGGAGAATGCGGGCAAAAGTGCATTTGCAGCCACAAAAAAACGTTTAAAACTAAACTGACATTTAAAGAGACAGTGTACAAATGGCATGTCGTGGGTGAAGTCAGCTCAGACGCTGCAAGCAGCAGGTAAAGACATGGGAGGAGGTCATCTGGGCTTTGGCACAAGCCACCGTGACCCAGCAGCAAGCTCCAGCAGATGCAAACCGTCGCCATGAGGAAGCGATGGCTCAGCAGCAGCAGGCCCTGGCACAGGCTATAGCTGCACAGCAGGAAAACACACGGTTGCTAGCCGCCCAGTTTACTGCTCAGCAGGAGTCCACTCAAGCACAGGTGACTGCCTTACAGGAGGCAGTGCAGCGGCTGGCTCAGGGATGAGAACAAGCGGCCGTTGCCGCTGGCAACTAAGTGTCTGTGAGAGCCAGCCATTTCTTACAAAAACTGACACCTAGCGATGACGTAGAGGCCTTTATCACCACCTTTGAGAGGATAGCAGAGAGAGAGGGGTGGCCCCGTGACCAATGGGCCGGCATTATCTCTCCTTTCCTCACCGGGGACCCGCAAAAGGCCTACTTTGACCTCCCAACTAAACATATCAGCAACTATGAGCATTTGAAGGCAGAGATCCTGGCCCGCCTAGGAGTGACCATGGCTGTCCGGGCTCAGAGGGTGCATCGCTGGCGGTACAAACCTGACCGACCACCCAGGTCCCAAATGCATGAATGGATACAGCTGGTTAAAAAATGGCTGCAGCCAGGAAAACTGTCAGGCCCACAAATGGTGGAATGAGTGGTGATGGACTGGTACCTGCGGTCCCTGCCAGATGACCTACAGCGCTGGGTAAGCCATGGAGACCCTGCAAGCGCTGACCAGCTGGTTGAGTTGGTTGAAAGGTACACCGTGGTGGAGGACCTGCTTGGGCCTGTCAAACGTCGGGAACCCACACAAAGGGCAACAAGAACGGCCACAGCACCTAGGAGAGAAGCCCTGCCAGACATTGGAACCCGCAACCCTGCACCATCTTCTGCAGAACCTCGAAGTTTGGTTCCTGTCCCTAGGATGGGAGGCCTACAGTGTTGGCGATGTCGGTCCTTGGGGCATACCCGGGCACAATGCCCGCTTCAGGAGGAGCCGATGGATTGCGGGACTGGTCGGAGAAGCTCCTTCTATGTGCAAAGAGTGTGTACCACTCATCTTGATCTGGTTGAAGGACGGTTCGAGAGTGAAGTGTGGGTGAACCACCTTCCTGCCAGGGCCCTACCGGACTCCGGTAGCATGGTAACACTGGTACATGCCAGGGTGATTGGAAAACTTGGCCCCGTAAATAAAACTCTGCGCGTAGTGTGTATCCATGGGGATACCAGGGAGTACCCCCTGGTTCCTGTGACGGTTTCTTATGGACGTACCTCAGTGACACAAGAGGTTGGGGTAGTAAAAAGTTTAATACATGATATTATAGTGGGGCGGGACTGTCCGCTATTTCTCGAACTGTGGAACCAGGCACAGATGGGGCTGCCAGGACAGCCAGGAGAACTGGGGACACTGGGCCTGGAAGAGATGGAGTCTGAGGGTTCTAGGCCTGAAACCCCCACAACACACCCCTCTGATACAGAGATACCTGTCACTGATAATGATATTGCAGAGAATGTTAATTTGAATGATAATGTTTCTGTTTCAGGTCTCAATACCGAGTTGACCTCTGAGGGGGGGGTAGTCTTCCCATTACAGGTTATGCTGGGGGAGGGTGATGAGGAGCTCTCCCCGTTGCAGTTCCCAGTTGAGGAGGGTGAAGGGGAAACATCCTCAAGGTCAGTGCACCCAGACCTGGACGTATCCAGGGGTGCGTTTGGCACCGCCCAGTTGCAGGATCCTACCTTGGTCAATGCTCAACAGCAGGTTTCTGTTGTTGATGGGGTCTCACAAATACCAGGGGCAGATCAAAGGTTTCCTCATTTTGCATTAAAGGGGGATTTGGTTTATCGAGTGGCTGAAAGCCGAGGGGAAACTGTAGAGCAGTTACTGGTTCCCCAACTATATAGGCGGATGCTACTTGACCTAGCCCACAATGACGCACTGGGAGGACACTTGGGGGCAAAGAAAACGGAGGCCAGGATAACCGACCGGTTTTACTGGCCAGGGGTGAAGGCCGAGGTTAAAAGATATTGTGCATCTTGTCCCATTTGCCAGTTAACTGCCCCAGTGCCACACTATAGAAGCCCTCTGGTACCCTTGCCGATTATTGAGGTTCCATTTGAGAGGATCGCTATGGATCTCGTGGGACCCCTGGTAAAGTCGGCAAGGGGGCAACAATATATATTAGTCATCCTAGACTACGCAACAAGGTATCCAGAAGCAGTTCCTTTGAGGAAAACTTCCTCTAAGGCCATTGCCAAGGAATTATTCCAAATGTTTTCACGAACTGGATTCCCCAGAGAGATACTTACGGACCAGGGCACCCCTTTTATGTCAAAGGTGATGGCGGACTTGTGCAGACTATTTCAGATTAAACAGTTGCGGACGTCCGTCTATCACCCGCAGACCGATGGCATAGTTGAGAGGTTTAATAAAACTCTAAAGTCCATGTTAAAAAGAGTGGTCCAGAAAGACGGGAAGGATTGGGATATGTTGCTCCCTGCCCTCTTTTTTGCCATCCGGGAGGTTCCACAAGCGTCCACGGGCTTCTCACCGTTTGAGTTAGTGTATAGACGAAGGCCCCGGGGGTTGCTTGATCTAGTAAAAGAAACGTGGAAAAGTGAATCCTCACCGCACAAAACCGTGGTAGAGCATATCTCTCAAATGCGAGAGAGGGTGGCTAAGGTGATGCCGCTGGTGAGGGAGCACATGCAGAAGGCTCAGGATGCCCAAAGAAGGGTGTATAACAGATCGGCTAAAATTAGACAGTTTCAAGTAGGAGACCGGGTGGCTGTCCTAATACCCACGGTGGAGAGCAAGTTCTTGGCCAAGTGGCAAGGTCCGTTTGAGGTAGTTGAAAAAGTGGGTGAGGTGAACTACAAGGTACACCAGCCAGGGAAAAGAAAATCATACCAGATCTATCACGTAAATTTGTTGAAACCCTGGAGAGACAGAGAACAGGTATCCGCTGTGGTAGCGGTACAGTCAGGGGACCATGCAGGAATCGACCTGGTGCAGGTGGCTGCTACCCAAACTAGGCCCCAAACCCAGCAAGCAAAAGAGTTTCTGCAAAGAAATAGGGACATGTTTTCAGGGTTGCCGAGTGGTCGAGTCCAATCGTGTTGGTACCCAAACCCAACGGCACTCTGCGCTTCTGCAACGACTTTAGAAAACTTAATGAAATCTCCAAGTTTTATGCTTATCCCATGCCACGGGTAGATGAGCTAATTGAGAGGTTAGGTCCAGCCAGGTATATAACCACGCTGGACCTCACAAAAGGATATTGGTAGATTCCCCTGACCAAGAAAGCCAGGGAGAAAACAGCTTTCTCTACCCCGGAAGGCCACTTCCAGTACAAAAGAATGCCATTTGGTCTACACTCTGCCCCCGCTACATTCCAAAGGGCCATGGACAAAATTTTGCGTCCACATCAACGGTATGCTTCTGTTTACCTAGATGACATAGTCATTTTCAACACTGATTGGGAGTCCCATCTTCCCCGAGTTCAGGCAGTCGTAGACTCCTTAAGAAGAGCAGGATTCACTATCAATCCGGAGAAATGCGCGATTGGGGTAGAGGAAGCCAAATACCTAGGGTACATTGTGGGTAGAGGGCTGCTGAAGCCCCAAATGAGTAAGGTAGAAGCCATACAGGACTGGCCCCATCCCCTAACCAAGAAGCAGGTCAGAGCGTTTTTGGGCATAGTTGGCTACTACCGGAGGTTTGTTCCCAACTTTGCCACCATTGCTGCACCATTGACTGACTTGACCAAAGGCAGAAAGTCAGTGATGGTACAGTGGAATGACGATGCCTAAAAAGCTTTCCAGAAGCTTAAGACAGCATTGTGCCGGGATCCGGTGCTTGTGGCTCCAGATTTTTCTAAGGATTTTGTAGTACAGACAGATGTGAAGGGTTAGGAGCAGTCCTGTCTCAAGTGATCAATGGGGAAGAGCACCCCATAGTTTTTCTCAGTAGGAAGCTGACGGCAACGGAGGAGAAAAACTATGCGGTGGTGGAGCGGGAGTGTCTTGCCATCAAGTGGGCTTTAGATTCTTTACGGTATTTCCTCCTAGGTAGAAGGTTCCGCCTGGTGTCCGACCATGCCAAACTGACCTGGATGAGACAAAACAAAAACATCAATGCCAGGGTGACAAGGTGGTTCCTTTCTCTCCAGGAGTTCAATTTTGTGGTAGAGCACAGACCAGGGAGACAACATCAGAACGCCGATGCCCTCTCCCGGTTCCATTGTATGATGTCGAGTGGTGCCTCCAACACCTCCGCGTTGAGGCAGAGGGGGGATATGTACAGGACACCAAGGTTGGGTCCTGGACGGGTGCTATATAGCACCAGTATTTGGGCTGTGGCCCTTTAAGGGAATGGCAGAATTGTTCAGGGGGTCACCCAAAATGGGTGAGGGGTTCCGGGAGTAGCCAAGCCAGAGAGGACTGACTCGCAGTCCTCTCTATGTTTAATAGTAACTTATTTGGGACCCGGAATTTGGGAGGCTCTGAAGAGATTAGACATGTGCAATTCGTTTCGTTTTCCTTTTTTTTTGTTATTTTCGTTCGTTCGTTCGTTTTCGTACGAATGAACGAACGATTCGCTAAAAATTTTAACGAATAACGAATCGTTTGAATCGAACGAATCCAAAAATAACGAAAATACAAAAAAAACGAATTAGAAACAACGAATGTACGAATGAAGAAAATCCGAAAAACAAAAACAGGAACAACGAAAATGAAAATGAACGAAAAAATTCGTACATTCGTAACTTTTTTTTTGTTGAATTGGTAATTTTCCGTGTCCCTTATAATGGTGCTGCTTAACGTGCTTCGAATAGATTGAACGAAAAAATTCGTAAATTCGTAACTTTTTTTTTTTCGATTCGTAATTTTCCGTGTCTCTTACAATGGCGCTGCTTAACGTGCTTCGAATGGATTGAACGAAAAATTCGTACA
Source organism: Lithobates sylvaticus (assembly GCA_028564925.1). NCBI lineage: Eukaryota > Metazoa > Chordata > Amphibia > Anura > Ranidae > Lithobates > Lithobates sylvaticus. Next base: position 59,986,994 of record CM053027.1, on the reverse strand, counting down.
TTCGTAACTTTTTATTTTTTTTTCGAATCGTAATTTGCTGTGTCTCTTACAATGGCGTTGCTTAACGTGCTTCGAATGGATTGAACGAAAAAATTCGTACATTCGTAACTTTTTTTTTCGATTCGTAATTTTCCGTGTCTCTTAAAATGTAAAAATAGCATACACATTACATAAAATTATGAATTATGCTCCGATTACGAATCTACGAATGTTACGAATGTACGAATAAATACGAATGCGTCTGAATTTCGAATAAACGAAAATTAAACTAACGAAAAAACGAATCAACGAAAAAATAACTCTTACGAATGTACGAATCGTTACGAATACGAACACCGACGACTTACGAATGTACGAATCGCTACGAATACGAACACCGACGACTTACGAATTTATGAATTATTACGAATCAACAGGAAGGAAAAAAACGAAACGAAAATAAACAAATGTTTTTGTTGTGCACATGTCTAGAAGAGATATTTGGGTGGGAAAGAGCCTCCCTCCCTGACCACAGGGATTCAGCGCACAGGGGGTTAAGGGCCTCCAGGAGGACGGCTCATAAGACAGGAAGTAGGGAAGAGTTGTTGGTGTGAGGAGGAGTAGGTGATTACACCTGTCGGTTGAGCTGTGTTGCTGTTTGGAGGCTGCTAAAGACCCAGCTACAAAACTGTATGTGTTTTCCTTAATTTTTGTTTTTTGTGCTGAAGATAAGCTGACTTTCTTTTATGCTGAAGATAAGCAGACTTTGTTTTGTATTTTTGCCTGTGTGCTGAAGGAAGCCTTGTTTTTGATTTTTTTTCTTACAAATAAATGTCTTTTATTATAAAAGTAACGGTTTATGCACTTAATCCCGTGGAGCTATTGACCCCAAAGTTCACAATATATATACAATGAATGCATCTATATATTTATAAAAACACACCTATTTAAAAGCCTCATTGCAGTCCGAGAAAAAATATGCTATATTACCTGGATGTACCGGAAAACATTAATTAGTTTTATTGTGCTGCAGTGCTGGTCCCCAAAGTCAGTTTTAAATCTGCACATTGAAGATTAGGGATGAGGCGAACACCCTCCTGTTCGGTTCGCAGCAGAACATGCGAACAGGCAAAAAATTTGGCAGAACACACGAACACCGTTAAAGTCTATGGCACACGAACATGAATAATCAAAAGTGCTAATTTTAAAGGCTTATATGCAAGTTATTGTCATAAAAAGTGATTGGGGACCCGGGTCCTGCCCCAGGGGACTTGTATCAATGCTAATTTTTTAGGGAGCAGTGATTTTATTAATGCTTAAAGTGAAACAAAAAAAAAATGAAATATTCCTTTAAACATTGTGCCTGGGGGTGTCTATAGTATGCCTGTAAAGTGGCGCATTTTTCCCGTGTTTAGAACAGTACCACAGCAAAATGAAATTTCTAAAGGAAAAATTGTCATTTAAAACTGATCGAGGCTGTAATGAATTGTCGGGTCTCGGCAATATAGATAAAACTCATTGAAAAAAAGAGCATGGGACCCCCCCCCCAGTCCATTGCCAGGCCCTTTGGGTCTGGTATGAATATTAAGGGGAGCCCCGAACCAAAATTAAAAAAAAAAAATTGCATGAGGGTCCCCCTAAAATCAATACCAGGCGTGGCGTGGAGAGAGGGGGCGGCGCTTGGACACCCCTAATTGACGGGCCGCCAATGGATTTAATGCTGACAACATTGTGTAAATAATGTACTGGGAAATGTGTCGCAGTTTAAATGACAATTGCACAGTCATGCAACACTGTACCCAAATTACATTTTTATCATTTCTTTTTTTTTTGAGATGGATAGAGCTTTCCATTGGGGGTATTTAATCACCGCTGGATTTTTTACCTGTTGCTAAACAAACACAAAAAGACCAAAAATTTGGGGAAAAAAAATGTTTTTCTTAGTTTCTTTTATAAAACTTTGCAAATAAGTAGTTTCTCCCCTTCACTGATGTGCACTGATAAGGCTGCACTGATGAAGAGGCACTGACGAGGCTGCACTGATGAGGCAGCACTGATGGGCACTGATGAGGAGGCACAGATGAGGCTACACTGATGAGGCATCACTGATGGGCACTTATAAGCTGCACTGATTGGCAGTGATTGGCACTGATGGGGCAGCACTGATCATCAGGGCACTGATGATCAATGTAAACAAAGTATTCACTGTGCCCTGTCAGACTTGCCGGTTATCAACACTCTTTTCCAGAGACAGCATGTAAGGAAAGAAATGCAGATAGCCGGCAAGTCTGTTTACATGTGACCAGCTATGATTGGCCATTTACCACGACCTGTGATCAGCTGTGTCCAAAGGAGACAGTGGTCACAGAGCGCGTCCGATGCACGCCCTGGGTGCGTGTGCAGGAGGCGCTCATGCTCAGAACTGGAGGGTTGGACTGTAGCTGTCTCTGGCTTATAGCAAGGACAGGAGCCAGTTGAAGTGGCAATCAGCACTCTGATTAGAATTTGTGTTCAACATTTAAAAACAGGAGTTGAGTGGAACTTTAAAAACTTCAACAAAGCTTGCCAAAAGCTCTGCAAATGCTTTGTTAAAGCTTATGGTTCCAATGCTCTCATAAAAGCTGAAGCCTATCTCAAACAGGCCTACATGACTTGAAAAAGCAAGGTGAGCAGAGGGATGACCTCACCAGTGTGCTGCTTCTCCTTCATTGTCCAATCACAGACTGGACTGCTGTATAGCTCTAGCTGCAATGAATGTCTTAGACCTGGCTGTGATATCTGGCAGGGTTGTCTGTATACAGGACCGGTTGCAAAGGAAAATACAGTGTCTTGAAAAAGTATTCATACCCCTTGAAATTTTCCACATTTTGTCCTGTTACAACCAAAAACGTAAATATTTTTTATTGGGATTTTATTTGATAGACCAACACCAATTGGCACATACAGTTGTGCTCATAAGTTTACATACCCTGTCAGAATTTATGATTTCTTGGCCATTTTTCAGAGAATATGAATGATAAGGGGGGGCATACAGCCTTTAGTAACCAAAATGAGAGCGTATCTGCGTGACACTAAACAAATTATTCAGATTTTAGATACATTATCATGCACTGATAACAGTATACTCATTACTGCTGATGTAGGGTCACTTTACACCATAATAGACCATAAGGCAGCCATAGAATCAGTCAAATGGGCTTTAGCTGAAACAGATTTAACAGTAGAACATGTCCAGTTTTTACTAGAGTGTTTAGATTTCTGTTTGCTACATAATTACTTTTGGTTCGACCGCAATTTCTTTCTACAAATGCGAGGCGTAGCGATGGGTGCTCGTTTTGCTCCCAGTGTGGCCAACTTGTTTATGGCCCACTGGGAGGACCAGGTAATATTTTATGATCACCCACCTCAGCTATTATGCTTTAAACGATATATTGACGATATTATTATGATATGGGAAGGTGACATGTCTAGCTTGCAGCTCTTTATGAATAAACTTAACCATAATGATAAAAATATTGAACTTACTTGGACAGTTGATAAGCAACAGGTCACTTTCCTTGATCTGGAGATTTATAAGAAAGATAATAAATTCCAGACAAGGAATCATTTTAAAATGACGGATCGCAATGCCTACATCCCCTTAAGCAGTTGTCACCATCGGCTCTGGCTTTGTAATATTCCTAGGGGACAATTTATCCGTCTCCGTAGGAATTGTACTGAGGAAAATGAATTTTTAATACAGTCGAAAATTTTATCTGAACGTTTTAAACAAAAGGGTTACACTCAGGTAGAGATTGATGCAGAGATTGAAAGGGCATGTAAAACAGACAGGAGTCTGATTGTGGCTGACAAGACAAAAAATACAGATATTAAGGATTGCACACAAGGATTTAAAATAATCATGGACTTTAGCATTCAACATAAAAAAGTTGAAAGAATTGTTGCTAAACATTGGCCCATTCTAAAACATGATACCCTGCCCCACGCTGAGGAAGTCTCGCTTGGACGCAACGCGTACGAGGGTCAGGGAGCACGAGTGACGTCACCCGTGGCCATCTTGGATTTACTATACACACAGCGCCAGCACTCGGGACTGAGTGCTGGAGAATGTGAGTTTAATTTATGTTATTTCTTGTGCATATTAAATTACTTTTGAAACAGAGAGCACTAGGTTGTCCCCTTCTTTACCTTTATATATTTATGCTGGATACCACTTGGACCTGGTTGTTTCCTTTGACGTTTGAGATGTGATCCTGACGGTGGAGACCAGAGTTTGAAGTAGCTACATATTGCTTTGTGACCTATTGTAGGTCGAAGCAGGGAGGTGAGATGCCATCCTTACTTTCGGTGAAGGGACCACCACCACAGTGATTTTTTACTGGATTTTGTCACCATTTCCACTTGAAGCTGCTGTAGTTTTGCACATGCACTTTATACTGGAACTTTCATTGACTCTATTCTGGGACTATTTAAAATCACTGATTAATTCATTTTACCATTTATTATTTTTTTGCGCTGCACTATCTTATTATATAATATGAATGATAACACAAACTTTTCTTTCACTCATGGTGAGTGTTTGGCTGAAGCCATTAATTACCAATCAACTGTGTTTACTCTTTTTAAATCATAATGACAACAAAAACTACCCAAATGGCCCTGATCAAAAGTTTACATACCCCAGTTCTTAATACCGTGTATTGCCCCCCTTAACATCAATGACAGCTTGAAGTCTTTTGTGGTGATTGTGGATGAGGCTCTTTACCTTCTCAGATGGTAAAGCTGCCCATTCCTCTTGGCAAAAAGCCTTCAGTTCCTGTAAATTATTGGGCTGTCTTGCATGAACTGCACGTTTGAGATGTCCCCAGAGTGGCTCAATGATATTGAGGTCAGGAGACTGAGATGGCCACTCCAGAACCTTTACTTTATTCTGCTGTAGCCAATGACAGGTTGACTTGGCCTTGTGTTTTGGATCATTGTCATGTTGGAATGTCCAAGTACGTCCCAAGCTCAGCTTCCTGGCTTATGAATTGAACTATTCTTCCAGTATTTTTTGATAACATACTGCATTCATCTTGCCATCAATATTGACCAAATTTCCTGTGCCTTTGTAGCTCACACATCCCCAAAACATCAGCGATCCACCTCCGTGTTTCACAGTAGGAATGGTGTACCTTTCATCATAGGCCTTGTTGAATCCTCTCCATGGTTGTGGCCAAAAAGCAAAATTTTGGTCTTATCACTGCTAATGACTTTGTGCCAGAAGGTTTGAGGCTTGTCTCTGTGCTGTTTGGCATATTGTTAGCAGGATACTTTGTGGCATTTGCATAGTAATGGCTTTCTTTTGGCGACTCAACCATGCAACCCATTTTTCTTCAAGTGCCTCCTTATTAGGCATCTTGAAACAGCCACACCACATGTTTTCACAGAGTCCTGTATTTCACCTGAAGTTATTTGTGGGTTTTTCTGTGCATCCCGAACAATTTTCCTGGCAGTTTTGGCTGAAATTTTAGTTGATCTACCTGACCGTGGTTTGGTTTCAACAGAACCCCTCATTTTCCACTTCTTGATTAGAGCTTGATTACTGCTGATTGGCATTCTCAATTCCTTGGATATCTTTTTATATCCCTTTCCTGTTTTATACAGTTCAACTACCTTTTCCCACAGATCCTTTGACAATTATTTTGCTTTCCCCATTACTCAGAATCCAGAAATGTCAGTGCAGCACTGGATACAAGATGCAAGGGTCTGCCAGGAGTCCACAAACTTATTAAACTTTTATACACACACACTAATTACAAGCAAACAGATCACAGATGAGGATGGTTACCTTTAACAGCCATTCAAACCCCTTTGTGTCAACTTGTGTGCATGTTATCAGGCCAAAATCACCAGGGTATGTAAACTTTTGATCAGGGTCATTTGGGCAGGTTCTGTTGTCATTATAATTTAAAAAGAGTAAACACAGTTGATTGATAATACATGGCTTTAGCCAAACACTAACCATGAGTGAAAGAAAAGTTTTTGTTTTATCATTTATTCTCTGCAAAATGGCTAAGAAATCATAGATTATGTCAGGGTATGTAAACTTATGAGCACAACTGTATATGTGAAGTGGAAGGCAAATGATAAATGTTTTTCAAAATGTTTTACAAATAAATATCTGAAAAGTGTGGCGTGCATTTGTATTCAGCTCCCTTTACTCTAAAGCCCCATACACACGGTTGGATTTTCCGATGGATTCTGTCCTATCGGACAATGTTGTCGGAAATTCCGACCGTGTGTAGGCACCATCGGACAGTTTCCATCGGATTGTCCGACGGACAAAGTTCTATCTCCTGCTCTATAAATATTCCGACAACAAAGTCCGATCACACCAATTCCGATCGTGTGTAGAGAATTCCGACGGACTACGCATGCTCAGATCACATTACAAGACCAAAGCTATTGGCTACTAGCCTCTACGTAGTCCCATCGTAGGCAACAAACGTCACCACGTTCAGAATGATCGGATTTTCCGACAACGTTGTCCGACCGTGTGTATGCAACACCAGTGTCGGACTAAATCCGTCGGACCAAATCCGATGGATTTGGTGGTCGGATTTTCCAACCATGTGTATGGGGCTTAATACCCCCAACTAAAATCCAGTGGAACCAATTGCCCTCAGAAGTCACCTAATTAGTATATAGAGTCCACCTGTGTGTAATTTAATCTTAGTATAAATCTAGCTGTTCTGTGAAGCCCTCAGAGGTTTGTTACAGAATCTTAGTGAACAAACAAAATCATGAAGGCTGAGGAACACACCAGTCAGGTCAGGAATAAAGTTGTGGAGAAGTTTAAAGCAGCATTAGGTTATAAAAAAAATATCCCAAGCTTTGAACATCTCACGGAGTACTGTTCGATCTATCATCCGAAAATGGAAAGAGTATGGCACAACTGCAAGCCTACTAAGACATGGCCGTCCACCTAAACTGACAGGCCGGGTAAGGAGAGCATTAATCAGAGAAGCAGCCAAGAGTCCCATGGTAACTCTGGAGGAGCTGCAGAGATCCACAGTTCAGGTGGGAGAATCTGTCCACAGGACAACTATTAGTCGCGCACTCAACAAATCTGGCCTTCATGGAAGAGTGCCAAGAAGAAAGCCATTGTTGAAAGAAAGCCATAAGAAGTCCCATTTGCTGTTTGAGAGAAGCCATGTGGGGGACACAGAAAACATGTGGAAGAAGGTGCTCTGGTCAGATGAGACCAAAATTGAACTTTTTGGCCTAAAAGCAAAACGCTACGTGTGGTGGAAAAAGAACACTGTACATCACCCTGAACACACCATCCCCAAAGTGAAACGTGCTGGCAGCATCATGCTGTGGGAATGTTCTTCTTCAGCAGGGACAGTGAAGCTGGTCAGAGTTGATGGGAAGATGGGTGTAGCCAAATACAGGGCAATCTTAGAAGAAAACCTGTTAGTTTCTGCAAAAGACTTGAAACTGGGGCGGAGGTTCACCTTCCAGCAGGACAATGACCCTAAACATACAGCCAAAGCTACAATGGAATGGTTTAGATCAAAGCATATTCATGTGTTAGAATGGACCAGTTTAAGTGCAGACCTAAATCCAAATGAAAATCTGTGGCAAGACTTGAAAATTGCTGTTCACAGACGCTCTCCAACCAATCTGACAGAGCTTGAGCTATTTTGCAAAGAAGAATGCCCATAAATGTCACTCTCTAGATGTGCAAAGCTGGTGGAGACATCCCCAAAAAGACTTGTAGCTGTAATTGTAGAGAAAGGTGGTTCTATAAAGTATTGACTCAGGGGGCTGAATACAAATGCACTCCACACATTTCACATATTTATGTGTAAAACATTTTTGTATAATTATGCATTTTATGCCTTCTAGCATTTGATTTTAGAGCTCTTGTCTTGACGGACAGCTGTGTTTGTATATAATATTTTTTGTAATAAACTTTTTTCATAAAATTCTTTGCACTTATTTGCTGCAATACAAAACCCCCCTAGGGAAATTCCCATACTCTATACATTTTGAAAACCATTTATCATCTTCCTTCCACTGGCACATAATTCTGAAGTGGAAGGAAAATGATAAATGGTTTTCAACATTGTTTACAAATAAATATGTGAAAAGTGTGGAGTGCATTTGTATTTAGCCCTCCTGAGTCAATACTTTGTAGAACCATCTTTCGCTGCAATTACAGCTGCAAGTCTTTTTGGGGATGTCTCTACCAGCTTTGCACATCTAGAGAGAGACATTTTTGCCCATTCTTCTTTGCAAAATAGCTCAAGCTCTGTCAGATGGAGACTATCCGTGAACAGCAAATTTTAAGTCTTGCCACAGATTCTCAATTAGATTTAGGTCTGGACTTTGACTGGACCATTCTATCACATGAATATGCTTTGATATAAACCATTCCATTGTAGCTCTGGCTGTATGTTTAGGGTCGTTGTCCTGCTGGAAGGTGAACGTCCGCCCCAGTCTCAAGTCTTTTGCAGAATCTAATAGGTTTTCTTCTATGATTGCCCTGTATTTGGTTACATCCATCTTCCCATCAACTCTGACCAGCTTCCCTGTCCCTGCTGAAGAAGAAAATCTCCACAGGATGATGCTGCCACCACGTTTCACTTTGGGGATGGTGTGTTCAGGGTGATGTGCAGTGTTAGTTTTCCGCCACACATAGCGTTTTGCTTTTAGGCCAAAAAGTTCAATTTTAGTCTCATCTGACCAGAGCACCTTCTTCCACATGTTTGCTGTGTCCCCCACACGGCTTATCACAAACTTCAAATGGGACTTCTTATGGCTTTCTTTCAACAATGGCTTTCTTCTTGCCACTCTTCCATAAAGGCCAGATTTGTGGAGTGCACGACTAATAATTGTCCTGTGGACAGATTCTCCCACCTGAGCTGTGGATCTCTGCAGCTCTTCCAGAATTACCATGGACCTCTTGACTGCTTCTCTGATTAATGCTCTCCTTGTCCGGCCTCTCAGTTTAGGTGGCTGGCCACGTCTTGGTAGGTTTTCAGTTGTGGCATACTCTTTCCATTTTCGGATGATGGATTGAACAGTGCTTGGTGAGATGTTCAAAGCTTGGGATATTTTTTTATAACCTAACCGTGCTTTAAACTTCTCCACAACATTATCCCTGACCTGTCTGTTGTGTTCCTTGGCCTTCATGGTGCTGTTTGTTCACTAAGGTTCTCAAAATGCACGCCAAACTTTTCAGATATTTATTTGTAAAAAATGTTGAAAACCATTTATCATTTTCCTTTCACTTCACAATTATGTGCCACTTTGTGTTGGTCTATCACATAAAATCCCAACAAAATACAATTATGTTTTTGGTTGTAACATGACAAAATTTGGAAAATGTCAAGGGGTATGAATATTTTTTTCAAGGCACTGTAACATCAATAACTCAGTAGAAAGTGAAAGCTTATTTTTAAGGGGTAAATGTGTCCTTCTCTATGTTTCTGTAGTCTAGCACATGGCTACACTTATTTTATAACACTTACTTTTATACTCTGTGCAATGGTTTTGCACAGAGCACTCCCAATCCTCTTCTCAGAGGAGGATTGGAGAAGCTCCTGGTCCCCCCCCTACTAAGTGCCCATTATAGCAAGCCGCATGCTATGGGGGCACTTATTCATGTTTGCTCCTGAACTGGCGTTGTTTGTTCATAGACAATGCTCTGGCTCCTGCAGACTTTTCCTCCAGCCGCAGCTGTACACTTCAGTACAGCTCTTCAGTTACAAGACTGAGGGAAATATCAATGGACGACAAATGTGGTAACATCACTTAGTAGAGGAGCAGGGCCTTTCTTCCTTGTATGAGAACTGGTGTTCTAATAACTGGTGGGGTAATATTAATGAAACAGTAGGAGAAGTGGAGGAAGTGAATGAATGAAGCAGAAGCATGGAGATCCTACCACTGAAGCTCTTCAGGTACAGTCTCCCCTCCAGCAAGGAGAACAGTGAGCAGATTGGGGCCATTTTTGTTAACTGCTGAGCAGAATTATTTTAGCTCTAGAAATATCAAGCTATTAGGCTGTAGGCACAAGAAGTACAGTGCTATTCTTCAAGAAGATTTCAAGAGAAAGGGTACATTTGTCAGGCTATTGCTTATGCATATCTAACATTTCATTTATGTTTCCCATAACATAGCAACATTTTCACTTTTTGAGTTGGCTTTCACATTCCATTATCCAAGAGTAACAGCTTAAAAAGTTGTGAAAGTTGTAGACAGATAGGTACAAGTCAATATATAAACACAATCTCAGTGCAGACAACTTATTTCATGAATACGGTCTCTTTCTTCCGAAAGTGGCTTGTATTGCAGGGCTTAAATCTGTTTTGTGGTTACAGACTCATCACCTGTCAGGTAAATCACCCACAGCGAGGGAAGTAATGGCAACAGTATCAGTAAACATTCTGCAGCAACACTCACTTATCAACACATTCCGTCAGCTCTATAAACAGTCTTCTTTAATACATGCAATGAATCAGTCATCAGAGTCTAGGACGATCGGTCCATAAATAATGTTTGGAGACTTCTATATGACGTGTGTGTTTGATTACCAAGCAATGCTCTTTTATTATCTGGTTCTGAAATAACAATAAAGAATCACATTAATGTTTTAGTTATAGATCTTGGTTTCACCATCCACTACTCCGCTCTCCTGGTAACACAACAAATAAAATAGCATGACTTCACTTTCCACCTTACTAATGCTGAACAAAGCAATTATTCATTAATGCTATTCAATATAATAAACGTAAGGAAAGAACAAATTGAAGGGTTTAGCTTCGAAGGTAAAGTGTTACTAAACCCACAACAGTAAAATCAGTCTGCATATGCAGTAAAGCATGCTTGTTATACTCACTGTGGAACCGAAGGGGTTAATCCTGTGCATTGTGTAAGAAGGCTGTTTGATCCTGTCTTCTCTGATCCTCCACTTCTTCCACTGTCCCCAATCCATCTCCTGACAGTAAAGAGCGTTATGCCGCATACACACAAGCGGATTCTCTGTCGGAAAAATCTTGGATAGTTTTTCCGACGGAATTCCGCTCAAGCTTGGCTTGCATACACACTGTCACACAAAAGTTCGCTGAACTTTTGAACGTCCAGAACGCTGTGATGTACAACACTACGACGAACCGAGAAAATTAAGTTCAATTCTTCCGAGCATGCTTCAAATTGTTTCTAAGCATGCGTAGAAATTTTGCGCATTGTAATTGGTACAGACGATCTGAATTTCCGTCGGAAAAATTGAGAACATGCTCTCAAACTTTTGCTGGTGGAAATTCGGCCAGCAAAAGTCCGATGGAGCATACACATGGTCGCATTTTAAGACGAAAAGCTCTTTTGCTGGCCAAAATACTGATTGTGTGTATGCGGCATTAGAGGCACTCTACACATGCTCAGTTTGGTGTGTATTGCTAGAGAGTGATTTTTTTTCTTCAGAGGGTGCATGTGATTGGCACAGGGCCAATCAGCAATGTCCAGATAGAGGGTTAGGGGTCCTGCAGCCTCATAGGACAGTTAGAGTAGAATTAAAACTCCTCCTACAAGCTTTAACCAAACACTGATAGAAGTCACAAGACTGCTATATACTGCTGATGAGAAAAGGTATTTAGCAGTTTATATTTACTAAAAGAATTGTATTTCCATGTTCTGTGTACTGTGGGAGATCAGGTATAGTGAATGCAGGGTCCTGGGTTTAGTAACACTTTAAGACTGAACTCCAGGGAAACAGCTAATAAAATACATATATGAGAATTTCTTTACCTACCAAAGGATTTGTATTATTGTCCATCCTAGCCTGAGATTCTGTGTCTGGAAGGAGATCTGATTTTTCTCTGCTGCATTTAAGTAACAGATACAGGTATTGTCCCTTCCCTAGGCTGTGATTGGACAGCAAATTGAGAAGCAGCCAACAGATGAGATTATTTCCCTGTCACTCTGCTCTTTTTCCTTCGGTCAGCATACTCCTTGTGCTGCTTTTTCTTCCACTGAGCTCTGCTGTACATGGACTGCAAGGGTCTGAATTTAAGTCAAAGTCAGGTACGTATGCTGGTAAAAAAAATTCTCTTAACCTTCTTGGCGGTAATCCCGAGCGTGACTCGGGTCTGACTTTTTTTGTCAGGAGAGGTAACCCCGAGTCACGCTCGGGGTAGCAGTGCAGAGCATACAGTGGAGCCCTTACCTTGTCCTGGGTTCCAGCGATGCTCTCCAATGTCTTCGGCTGTCCTCGGCTGTGATCACCAGCGCGATCACAGCATCTCACTTCCTAGTTCCGTTCCCTGCGAGCAGCAGCGGCGCACAGGAGCGGAACTGGGCGGGAGATTCAAAAGTTCAAAAGTTCAGCACAACACATACACATATAAATAGAGGTGATACAGTGTAATCTGAGAGGATTACACTGTATCATCTCAGATCTTACTGATACAGTGCCCCTTGCCTTGCCCCAGTGCCCCTTGCCTCCAATAAAAATGTAAAATGGAATCCAAAAAGCGCCATCTCGCTACAAAATCGCCTTTGGAGCAGTTGAATGACAGCGACAGCGGCAGCGACACAGAGTTGCTCCCAGAACTGAGCGATAGCGAGTCGTGGGGAGATTTGTCGTCTGACACGGATCTGACAAGTGACAGCGGTGATGATCCTGCACCTGACATCAGCGATGTGCACACAGCGAGTCGTGGGGAGATTTGTCGTCTGACACGGATCTGACAAGTGACAGCGGTGATGATCCTGCACCTGACATCAGCGATGTGCGCACTTGGTGCCCTATTGAGTGCGATACGGACCAGGTAGCGCCCCCAAGGTTTCCCTTCACTGGATCACCTGGGATGAAGGTCGAAGTTGAGCGTGGCAACCCTCTGGCATACCTGGAATTATTTCTCACAGAGGAGGTAATTCAAAAAATTGTCACAGAGACAAATCGCTACCAAGAGCAGCAATCCGCTACGCTGCATGCCAGGCTTTCCTGAAGCAGAAGGTGGGAACCGGTGACTAAAGAGGACATCTGGCTGTTTCTCGGACTCATTATTCTTCAGGGGGTGGTGGGGAAACAGCGCCAGAAATGGTACTGGACCACCAACAAGTTACTGGCCACTCCGTTTTTTGGTACTGTGATGTCGGAATACTGTTTTTCCCTCATCATGAAATATTTTCACTTCACTAACAATGAAGAGTTTGATGAGGCCACGCATCCTGCGCCCAAGCTAAAAAAAATCTGGGAGGTATGCCAAATGATTGGGAACAATTTCCAGCGGGCCTACGTGCCAGAAAGGGACGTCAGCGTGGATGAGAGCTTGATGGCCTATAAGGGACGCCTAAGCTGGATCCAGTATATTGCATCCAAAAGAGCGCGGTTTGGCATCAAATCATACATGCTCTGCGAGTCATCCACTGGGTACATATGGAACTCTGTCATTTACACCGGTAAAGGCACGAAATTCAACCCCAGGTACAGCGGCTATGGGATGGCCACATCATCTGTCCTAACACTACTGGAGCCATTACTGAACCAGGGATATTGTGTCACCATGGATAATTTTTATACGTCGCCGGAGCTGTTCGAGGTTTTGATCCAAAACAAAACTGATGCTTATGGTACGGTTAGGCCTAACCGACGTGACATGTCATCTAGGTTCTCCAAAAAAAAACTAAAAACCGGTGAAAGTGTTGCCTAGCAGAAGGGGAAGATGATGGCAATACGTTGGCTAGACAAGAAGGACGTGTGTCTCATGAGCACTGTGCACAGTACCTCCACTGCCATGGTCCACACAAAAGGTGAGAAAGATGTGCTGAAGCCGCAAGTCGTGATCGACTATAATTGCACCATTGGAGGCAGTGCCGGGACAAGGTCATCCAGCGCTGATCAGGCAATGACCTTTTATCCGACTATGCCGAAACAGCAGAAGAAATACTACAAAAAGATTTTCAGGAATCTTCTGGAACAATGCTATTGGAACGCCTACATCTTGTACCGAGCAGGGAGTGACAGGCCTCTTGTTCATTCGGATTTTATCTGGAAGGTGGCTGAGCAAATTTTCCTCAAACACCAGAGGCCATCAGTAGATGCGAACAGACCTGGACGACGTGCTGTTGGTGTTGCCAACCCAGAACGCCTAACAGGTCGTCACTTTATGGACTATATACCACCAACCGCAAAAAAGGCAGCACCTACCAGGATGTGCGTGGTTATTGTATAAATAATTGTACCGCTTTCAGCACAAAATTCCAGCCAGAATCATACCGCCAGGAAGGTTAAAGACCAACTCCGAGCAAGTAAAAAAATTATCTCTTGCAGTGGGGTTGCACCCATCAGGTGAGTAAAACTGGTAAGTAAAACTGTCCCTAAACACTCGGAGAGGTAAGAGACCGTTTTACTTACCTAATCCTCCACTTCCCCAGCAGATGGTACTCCCTATGCTGTAGCGGCACACTCTGCCTCCATCCAATGCAGGGCTATGGACTCTGATTTGGCCTTGATAATGTCAGGACCCTAGACCGTGGGAGCATGGGGGAGAAGAAGCTGCGAGAATCCGTCTAGCTGTAGGAAGGATTAGATATTATTTTGCCCCCCTAGATGAAAATGAGCAATTAACCCTGGCAGTCCAGTAGAGCTGCACGATTCTGGAAAAAATTAGACTCACAATTTTTTTGCTTAGAATAAAGATCACGATTCTCGGCGTAATATCATCTTTCACATTATACAAGGAAAAAAAAAAAATGGGCTAACTTTGCTGTTTAGTTTTTTTATTCATTAACCTCCCTGGCGGTATGATTATGTCTGGAATTTTGTGCTGAAAGCGGTACAATTATTTTGCATGGAAATTTGGCGTTTTTATATTGTAGGCACGCAATTCTTATGAATAACTCACCTAAATCTGTCCAAACCAGAGTCTAGTAGACATCCCGGGTATGATAAAGTTTGAAACACAAAATCATAAATTATAATAAAATAAAAATATATATAAAAATGATTCAATAATGTAATCAAATCAAAAACACTAAAATTTGCTCAGTTGCAGAAAAGTCGCTGTCATTAAATTTAGTGTTTGATGATAAATTGTGATTCTAATTTATTATCGCTGTTTTCTGGCTGGTCTAAAACCACTTTTAACATAAAGGGACACTTTTTGGTTGCTATGGACAATCTCCATTTTCCAGGCAGAAAAAAATCTATTTATTATATAAAATGACATGCAGGGCACTGGGCAGACCACTAGGGACAAAGGGGATGTGTATTTTTTTTTTATACAGTACTGTAATCTGTAAGATTACAGTACTGTATGTGTATTGTGTATTTTAACTTTTTTGAATTTGGCGCCGATCTCCGCTCCCGTGCGTCGTAACGTTGCAGGGAACGGAGATCAGCGGCACTCGGGCACTGTGTGAATCGAGCGAGCAGACGGCTCGCTCACACAGCGGGGAGACATTGCAGGATCCAGGGGACAAGGTAAGTAACTTCCCCCTGTATCCTGCAATGCAAGCCTGAGTCTGGCTCGGGGTTACCGCTTTTGGTACTGAAGTTCCACCCCGAGCCAGACTTGGGAATACCGCCAGGGGGGGGGGGGGGGTTAAAGTGTATTTTTTTTCCCAAAAAATTGGGTTTGAAAGACCGCTGCACAAATACAGTGTGACATAAAATATTACAACAACAACCATTTTATTCTCTAGGGACCATGCAAAAAATATATATATAATGTTTGGGGGTTCTAAGTAATTTTCTAGCAAAAAATACTGATTTTAACTTGTAAGAAACAAGTGTCAGAAAAAGGCCTGGTTCTTAAGTGGTTAAACTGACCTCATTTGCAGACCAAAGTTCATCCCTTTGATCAACAAGAACCAAATGTTACATTGTTTATAGTTATCTCCCAGCACTGAGAAATGTTGATAAACGTTTGGCTCTTTTTTTTGACAGCTGTGAGTGAGCTCTGCACTGTTTACATAGAATCTTGGAAATGCTTAAGAACATAAGGGGGGTTACATTGAGATCACAATTTTTGAACGATTAATCGTGCAGCTCTACAGTGCAGGTACAACCCCACTACAAGAAATATTTTTTTTAGTTGCCAGAATTGGAGCTGAACTCCAACTGTCTTTTCACTAAAACTGAAGGGAATGATCAATCTCAGCATAGATCATACTTCTGTACCATATTGCTCAGTCTGCAGATCCCCTGATATTCTGGGTTTAGTTGTGGCTTTGTATCATGTGACACTCTGTATATCCTGCTGATAGACTGTCCCTTTCACAGCCACTTCCTGCAGCAGCTAGAGTTTATGACACTCACCTTTGCAGAGTCTAAAAGACTACAAATGATGTAACTTCCTTCACAGCTCTGATGGTGGGTGGGATGGAATACATTCTAATTAGCATTCAGTCCTGCCCAGTCACACCTACAGGAAGAGTCCAAACCTCCCAAGTCCCGCCTCACAGATCACAGCATTATTCAAGAAGGAAACCTCTTCATACACAGCCTGTCCTGAAAGCTAGCTGTGCTGCTGCTGGGCAGGATTGATTGGATCACAATTAGAATTCAATCCTGCCCAGTTAAATAGCCGACTGGTGTGAATAGAGAGAATCCTACCCCTCAGATCCCACCCTCCCAGAGCCCTGCTCTCTGTGAAGTCATTCATTTATATATGAAGGAAACCTCTTCATAATAACCTTCCGTAGTCCTTCCTCTGTAGTCTAGCAGTAATCCATTATTCTTTGGCATGCTACGAGACATGAATGACACAGGAGTTCTTCCTTAACCTCTTGGTCCCAAGCACATGTAAATATGAGGCCTCTCTGCAGCTAGGCCTTGGCACAGAGCGGGCACATGTTTGCGTGCAATAGTGCGAATAGAGTTGTGTGGAGAACACGCGCCCTGCGTGTTCCCGGCACAGCTATCAGCAGCTAATAGAAAGCTTCCATTTGCTGCTTGCGAGCTTTCCGATCATGTGACGGCCCTAAGAGCCAATCACGGGGGGCACGTAACCATAAGCCCTGCCCGCCTCCTGGCATTCTAAACCCCTCAAAGGGCCAGCAGGCACCCTCTCTAAGGGGTTAAAGATGCAACAATGAATACAGAGCTGACTTAATTAGTGTCTTTTTTTTTTTTTTAATCTGTAGTTTAGATTTAATAATTCATGAAACCAATAATGTACAAACACAGCTGCAAATGTTAAACAAATAATGGTAATTGCCAATTAGAAATATTTGTCAACAGTACAAGTGTATTAGCACTTTGATATATAAATTTGAAAAAGCAATAAGTGGCAACGATCTGAGTTCCAAAGAAGCCAAATTACAGATGTGTGAGTCAAAAGGTGTTTTTTCTTTTAATTTTGGATAGACTCTATTTGTCCTGGTGACCACTCCACTGATCAAGCCTGAAAGTTAAGAAAAATCCAAAACTTTGAATAGTTGTTACCAAGACAGGGATAGATTAAAAATCTTTTAGTTGAGACACCTATCCCAAGGACAACTGTTAAGGCCTGAATCGCACCTATGCATTTTTAGCGCTTTTGCGATTTGCAGATTTGCACTACAGTCCATTTAACATGGTTTCCTATGGAACATGTTCTGGTAGTGCAAATCTGCAAAATGCAAAAAGCACTAAAAATACATAGGTGTGAATCAGGCCTTAGAGAGGATTTCTCTGAGGACAGAGAGTCAAAAGAGAAATCTCACCAATGGGACACACAAATGGAAATAAAAAATATATCCCACATAGGTATTGCTGATTTCCTACTCTATCTTTTTTATGTTTTAACTTAACGCACCCGTATACTTTAAAGTGTGTCTAAACCTAAAAAAAAAAAAAAAAAAATGTATTTGTAACATTAGACATAAAAAGTGGTATTATAGATATTTTCTTGATTTAGTGACAACATAGATATTTTATTTAGTTAAGAGAGTGGACAGATGTCCACAATCTGAATTTGAGTAGAGTCCTTGGGCCTGGAGATCGACGAGACTAACACACAACTACTGGAAACTTCCTAATGGGTTGGTTTGTGCAGATAAGGAAGAACATCTTTTTGGTGACTGGTGTTTATCTGGTATGGAAAAACATCAGTCACCTCACATAGTGGTTGTAAGAGGGGAAGACTGGTAGTCCGTCACATCCTCCATGTTTTCCTCTCTCATTGGGCACCATGCAAGAGTCGCATGAGAGGTTCCCCCTCGGGGTGGGCTCTTTGGACTACGCCAGGCATTTTATGGGGTCACTAACCCCTCCAAGGGCTAATACTTCACATGAAGGTGTGCTCATTAATGCCTGCAGACCAGGCTGGTGCTGCAGTCATGTGAAAAGTCAAAGGGTCTCCCAACTTCATGATGAGGCACATATGTGCAGTACCCAAGCATGTTCTTACCTAACTCTTCTCCTTCCTTACCAAGTGATCAGGTATAGATCTCCATAAAGCTAGTCCACTCGCAGTGAACAATGGAGATGGACAGCTAGGGAGTCCAAGCACTTACCCCCTCAACACCGGAGAATCTGTCACCTATCAGGTACCACGCCAACGACTGGTTGCTGTTTCTCCTTGCAGTCACTCATAAACCTTTAATGTAGTGATGTTTCATATATTCCGTATTATGGTTGAGGACCCAAGTTCTTTAATAATATGTCCAAACCTCACATGTACCCCTTTGAATAACTTCAGACCAGGCTCTGAACAGTTGAATCAATGTATCAATCAATTACTGTAAACTTGGTAACATGTATAACATGTAACAACATTCCATTCCTAACTGTGGTTGCTCCAGGTTACCTGCACAGGTGAAGGCTTTGAGAGGAAAATCCAAGCTTGGCGGTGCTCCCACAGAAAAGTCCATGTTTCTGGGTTCTTACGGCAAATTGGCATTTCCGAACGGACCGCAGGTCCCAGCAAGTCTTTAGCGGGTGCTACCCATGCGTTTCCCTCTTATAATCCAGATCTCTTCTTTTTATAGAACAGAGGAGGGAGGCTGGACCCCAGAAAAAGCCAGTGAACATACCGGGAAAAGGCAGCATAAACGTTAACCCCTTCCCCCACACCTGGGCAGTCAGGTGCTAACTACAAATACAGCAGGCTACCTGCCTACATGGTGACCTTAGTCATCATGATTTCTACAGCAGCTTTCATGCCAGAATTCATGTCTCAGCACACTGCCACTGAGGCAGGGTCTTCAGGCACCAAGCCTAAGGCAGAGTCTTTGTATGTCAATACTATAGACCTCAGCAACAAGGCCAGAGCAAAGTTATTGTATGCCAGTACCATGGGCCTCAGCTCCAAGCCTAAGGCAGAGTACTTGCATGTCAATACTGTAGGCCTCAGCACTAAGCCTAAGGCAGAGTTCTTGTATGTCAATATAGTGGGTCTCAGCATCGATACTTTAGGCCTCAGTTCCAAGCCTAAGGCAGAGTCTTTGTATGTCAATACTATAGGCCTCAGCACCAAGCCTAAGGAAGAGTCCTTCTATGTCTACACCGTGGGCCTCAGCGCCAAGACTAGGGAAGGGTCAGTGCAGTTACAGAGTCCTTGTATGTCAATACTGTGGGCTGAACACTAAGCCTATGGCAGGGCCTGTGCAGAGTCAGAACATAAAAATATCCCATCAAAAGCAGTCACTGCCACCTTAACTTCAAGTAAGAGTCATTGTGTATGTCTTTATTTGGCCGTACTATGTATGTGTATGCAGGAGATGTCTTAACTCCCTGGAAACCAAAATGTTTTTCTTTCAACAAATGTGATACATGGAACAGTTTTTGATTTAGTATTGGAAATGCTTTGTTCATGTGCCTGTTCTCTGGGACATTGTTATGTAACAGATTCCCAGGCCTACTGTGTGACAGCCTGTTCTCCTGTGTGGCCTCCTTTGCACCTGCCACTTACAAACATACTTTATCAATATTCTCATTACGTGACCAAATAATCTGCCAGTTGCTTTCATACTACACTTTAAGTGGTCCTGAATTCAGAAAGTGATTATTTTCTTTCTCATAGGGAACATCTAGAAATGATAATTGTGCTTTGCAGTACCATGAAAAATCTACCATTCACCTTGAAATCCTTAAAAAATAAAAAGAGAGATGCTTCATTTGGCTGCTTTTGAGAGTCCTTGTGGCGCAAAGCAATCACCGCAACACTCCCATATTGCAGTCATTGTTGTGTTAACATGTTGTGTTATTTTCTATTGGCACTGCCGTAGGCCATAGGTGGTGCTTTCCTCTGAGCTGCAGCGTCACTTCTGGTTTCTCTGTGCCAGTGGGAAACCAGAAGTGATGCCGCGGCTCCATGGATGGAGCGCAAGGCCCGAGCGGCGCCTTATCTCAGCCGGATTGGTAAGTTCAGACTGTCTGAAGTATATTGCATATAGCAACACGTTGCGTTCATCAGACACTTTATTGATCTGTATGTTGCTGCAGCTCTCCTGTGCAGGTCCTGGGAAAATCCACAGCAGATTTCACAGAAGTCACTGCATGTCTCCAACCTCTGTGGTAACATTTATCCATCAGCCCTGTAGCATCACAATCTGCTGTTCCTGGGATTTTTTCATCTTACTACAGTACATGTGGAAGGTACAGATGGTCCACTGCCCTGTGGAAGAATGCATAATTGTATAATGATAGGAAGTACTTACTGGTTTAGCTACAAGTCCAGGATAAGCTCTTTCATTGCGGCGCAAAGCAATGCGCCTGAACACTCCCACTGTAAAATTATTCTCCTTGTTGTGGGGTTTGTGATTTGCACCACCGTAGGACATGGGCGGTGCTTTCTGCGGATCCGCAGTGTCACTTCCGGTTTCTGTGCCAGTGGGAAACCGGAAGTGACACTGCGGTTCTGTGTATGGAACGCATGGCCCAATGGCACCTTCACTCGCAATCTTGGCTGGATTGGTAGGTTGGGATCTGTAATGCTGAGCTATATACCCTGATCTGTAATCCTGAGCTATATACCCTGATCTTTAACCACTTGCCGACCGGCGCACGACGATATACGTCGACAGAATGGCACGTACAGGCAGGAGGGCGTATATATACGTCCCTCCTTTAGCCTGTCCGTGCCATCGGGAGCGCGCCGGGAGCGGCGCGCTCCCGCGCCGGTCGGGACCCCCGTGAGTCCGGCCGCGGTCCCCGCGGACTCGATCGCCGCGGGGACTCCCGCGATCGTCTCACGGAGCGGCTGAACGGGGAGATGCCGAGATAAACAGCATCTCCCCGTTCTGCCTAGCAACTAGTGACGCCGATCTCTGCTCCCTGTGATTGGAGCAGAGATCAGCATTCACTAGCTGACAGCCACGCCCCCCCACAGTAAAAAAAACACCCCTAGGCCTACTTAACCCCTACACTGCCACCTTGTGGTTAACTCCTAAACTGCCAGTGTCATTTATACAGAAATCAATGCATTTAAATGCATTAATTGCTGTAAAAATGACAATGGTCCCAAAAATGTGTCAAAAATGTCCGATGTGTCCGCCATAATGTCGCAGTCACAAAAAAAATCTCAGATCTCCGCCATTAATAATAAAAAAAAATTATTAATAAAAATGCTATAAAACTATCCCCTATCTTGTAAACGCTATAACTTCTGCGCAAACCGATCAATAATCGCTTATTGCGATTTTTTTTACCAAAAATATGTAGAAGAATACGTATCGGCCTAAACTGAGGAAAAAAAATGTTTTTTTTATATATTTTTTGGGGATATTTATTATAGCAAAAAATAAAAAATAATGCATTTTTTTCAAAATTGTCGCTCTATTTTTGTTTATAGCGCAAAAAATAAAAACCGCAGGGGCGATCAAATACCACCAAAAGAAAGCTCTATTTGTGGGAAAAAAAGGACGTCAATTTTGTTTGGGAGCCACGTCGCACGACCGCGCAATTGTCAGTTAAAGCGACGCAGTGCCGAATCGCAAAAAGGGGCCTGGTCCTTTGGCTGCAAATTGGTCCGGTCTGAAAGTGGTTAATGCTGAGCTATATGCTCTGATCTGTGAGGGTTTAGCTATTTACCCTGATCTGTGAGGCTGAGCTATATACCCTGATCTGTAATGCTGAGCTATATACCCTGATCTGTAATGCTGAGCTTTATACCCTGATCTGTAATGCTGAGCTGTATACCCTGATCTGTGAGGCTGAGCTGTATACCCTGATCTGTGAGGCTGAGCTGTATACCCTGATCTGTGAGACTGGGGCTGTTTACTCCTGTTCTGTGATTCTGGGGCTGTATACTCTGTCCTGTGATGCTGAGCTGTATACTCCTGTCACTATGGGTGGAAGCAAGTGGAATACAGGGGATGGAGTGGGTGGATTCTATAAGGGGTGGGGCTTATGAGAAATGTGAGGGGTCGAAATAACAAAACACAATATGTGAAACCTGGGTAAGAGTTCCCCTTTAAGATAAGCAGGTGCTGTAGGCTGATTCCTTTGGATGGAGGATTCCTTGAAGTAAGAGTGTTTGAGATCTTCAGCTAGCTATGAAGGGTCCCAAAGATGTTGCTGTGCAATGCCGACCAGCAAAGGTGAACAGAACAAGTAAGGTGTTTCTCTCGGTAAAGTAAGCGCTGCTCAGTATTTTTTGCTAGAAAATTCCTTAGAACCCCCAAACATTTACATTTTTTTAGCAGAGACCCTAGGGAATAAAATGGCGATCGTTGCAATTTTTTATGTCACACGGTATTTGCGCAGTGGTTTTGCAGATGCAATTTTTTGGGGAAAAAATACACTTTAATAAATTAAAAAAAAAAGCTCAATATTTACCCCAATGTTTTTGGAAAATGTGAGTAAATAGATACCTAACATGTCACGCTTTAAATTTGCGCATGGCCGTGAAATGGCGACAAACTACGATACTTCAAAATCTCCATAGGTGACGCTTTAAACTCCTTTACAGGTTACCTGTTTAGAGTTACAGAGGAGGTCTATTGCTAGAACCATTGCTCTCTCTCTCTACCGTTTGCTGCGATGAGTCACATGTGTGGTGCAAACACCGTTTACATATGCATGCGTGACTTACGTATGCATTCACTTATGCGCGCGCAATCACTGCGGCCTTTTACCACGTGATCAGTGGTGTCCGATGACAGCTGATCACAATGTAAACACAAGCCAGTTATTGGCTTTCCTTTCCTCACATTGATAGTGTGAGGAGGGGAGAAGAGAGCCGATAACCAGGCTTGTGTTAAAGGGGCATCTACACTGATAATCAGGGCACTGATTATGGGTGTCCTGATTATCAGTGCAGTCCCAACAGTGCCCACCAGTGCTGTAAATCAGTGCCCATCAGTGCTGCCAATCAGTGCCCATCAGTGCTGCTTATCAGTGCTCATCAGTGCCGCTTAAAAGTGCCCATCAGTGCCACCTACCAGTACCCATTAGTGCCACCTATCAGTGCCTATCAGTGCTCATCAGTGCCACCTATCAGTGCCTATTAGACATGTGCGCCCTCAATAAATTTGTTTCATTCCATTTCGTATTAGAATGAATTTGTATTTCGTAATTCGTGTCCGAAATTCAATTTGGATTCGTATGAAATACAAATTTTTGTTAACTTTTCGTAAAAATTAAGAATGTTTGTTATGATGAATTTATCATTATGAGGGCTCCCACCATCCCTGTGCTGTGATGACTTCCTGGGTTTTTATAACTTCATCATAACGAATAATCGTAATTAACGATTCTTATTTTGTCCGATTCTGAATCTCCCATCGACTACCAGTACCAGTCTCCCACTCCCATATGAAAAAAGGTCATTTTCCCAACCCTCACTCAGCAGCAGAAGAAAATCTCTGATTGGTCAACAAAACACCAGTCACGTTTCCGTTGTAACGGAATTTGGATCCGAAATTCGTAAACAAAATTTAGTTCAAAATTCGGAAGCATAGCAATTCGTATTTCGGTTCCTCCAGAATGTACGAATTTACGGAAATTCGTACGAAACTAATCGCACATGTCTAGTGCCTATCAGTGCCACCTACCAGTACCCATTAGTGCCACCTATCAGTGCCTATCAATGCTCATCAGTGCCACCTATCAGTGCCTATTAGACATGTGCCCTGTCAATAAATTTGTTTCGTTTCGTTCCATTTCATATTACTTTTAATTCGTATTTCGGAATTCGTGTCCGAAATTCAATTTGGATTAGTCCGAAATACGAATTTTCGTTAGGTTCGTCAACTTTTCGTAACAATTACGAATGTTCGCATAGCAATTCGTATTTCAGTTCCTCCCGAATGTACGAATTTACGGAAATTCGTACGAATTTTTCCATTCGTATGAAACTAATCGCACACGTCTAGTGCCTATCAGTGCCACTTATTAGTGCCGCCTCATCTGTGCCCACCAGTGTCTCCCATCTGTGCCGCCTCATCAGCACCCATCAGTGCCCATCAGTGCGGCCTCATCAGCACCCATCAGTGCCCATCAGTGCGGCCTCATCAGCACCCATCAGTGCCCATCAGTGCAGCCTCAGCTCATGAGCGAAGGAGAAAAATTACCTGTTTGCTACATTTTATTACAAACTATGACGTTTTGTTATTTTTTTTTTCAACATTTTTGGTCTTTTTTTTGTTTGTTTAGCAAAAAAATAAAAACCCAGTGGTGATTAACCGCTTCCCGACCGCCTCACGCCGATATACGTCGGCAGAATGGCACGGCTAGGCAAAACCACGTATAGGTACATGGTCCTTTAAGAGCCCAGCCGTGGGTCGCGCGCTGCTGGTGTCCCGCGATCGGGTCACAGAGCTGAAGAACGGGGAGAGGTCTGTGTAAACAAACCTCTCCCCGCGCTTCCTACACTGCCTGTCATTGATCGGCTGTTCCCTGTCATCGGGAAAGCCGATCAGTGACGTCAGACGTCAGCCCCGCCCCCTAATGTAAAAAAAAAACACACGTCACACACCATAACCCCTCCCCGCCCCCTGGTGGTTAACTCCTTCACTGCCAGTGTCATTTATACAGGAATCAATGCATTTAAATAGCACTGATTGCTGTATAAATGACAATGGTCCCAAAAATGTCCGATGTGTTCGCCATAACGTCGCAGTCACAATAAACCATTACTAGTAAAAAAAAAAATATTAATAAAAATGCTATAAAACTATCCCCTATATTGTAAACGCTATAACTTTTGCGCAAACCAATCAATAATCGCTAATTGCGATTTTTTTTTACCAAAAATATGTAGAAGAATACATATCGGCCTAAACTGAGGAAAAAAAATGTTTTTTTTATATATTTTTGGGGATATTTATTATAACAAAAAGTAAAAAATATTGCATTTTTTTCAAAATTGTCACTCTATTTTTGTTTATAGCGCAAAAAATAAAAACCGCAGAGGCGATCAAATACCACCAAAAGAAAGCTCTATTTGTGGGGAAAAAAAGACGCCAATTTTGTTTGGGAGCCACGTCGCACGACCGCGCAATTGTCAGTTAAAGCGACGCAGTGCCGAATCGCAAAAAGGGGCCTGGTCCTTTGGCTGCAAATTGGTCCGGGCTGAAGTGGTTAAATACCACCAAAAGAAAGCTCTATTTGTGTGAAAAAAAAAATTACAAAAATTTCATATGGATACAGTGTTTTGCGTGACCACGCAATTCAAAGTGTAATAGTGCTGAAAGCTGAAAATTAGCCTGGGCAGGAAGGGGGTGAAAGTGCCCAGGAAGCAAGTGGTTAAGCGGGGCTGTTGGGGTTTTAATCAAGTGTAAATGAGCCCTTAAAGCAGGAACTTGATCTAAATGCGGGGAAAAAGTGATCTGGGAGGCAGAAAAGTTGTTTGACATTTGCTGCGTTTAGAAAAGTTGAACGCAGAGGTGGCAGTGAGAATGAGGCCTAAGCTGAAATGTGAAGCAGCTTGTGAAATATGTTGTGACCTCTTCCCCCCGTACAGTAACAATAGATACACTGTGAGACACAGGGAAAACATACACCCACAAGTGTTTATACAAGCCTGCTTTGAAAGATCAGGTAGCTATAAAAGGTTATTATGGTTTGATAGTAACCCATGTGGGACATGCGGGTAGCAAGTGATGAAATAAAATAACAGGGCTGGAAAATGAAAATGTAAAATATAAAAAGCTGTGAATCCACATTACCTGCCAGACTCCATGGGAGGTATGGGGATCGTCTTTAAAACGGAATTCCAAGCAGATATTAGACATGTGCAAGTCGTTTCGTTTTTCGTTTTTTTTTCGTTATTTTCGTTCATTCGTTTTCGTACGAATGAACGAACGATTCGCTAAAAAATTTAACGAATAACGAATCATTCGAATCGAACGAATCCGAAAACAACGAAAATCAGAAAAAAACTAATTAGAAACAACGAATGTACGAAGGAAGAAAATCCGAAAAACGAAAACAGGAACAACGAAAATCAAAATGAATGAAAAAATTCGTACATTCGTAACTTTTTTTTTGTTGAATTGGTAATTTTCCGTGTCCCTTACAATGGTGCTGCTTAACGTGCCTCGAATGGATTGAACGAAAAAATTCGTAAATTCGTAACTTTTTTTTTTTTTTTTTTTCGATTCGTAATTTTCCGTGTCTCTTACAATGGCGCTGCTTAACGTGCTTCGAATGGATTGAATGAAAAAATTCGTACATTCGTAACTTTTTTTTTTCGATTCGTAATTTTCCGTGTCTCTTAAAATGTAATAATAGCATACACATTACATAACATTATGAATTATGCTCCGATTACGAATCTACGAATGTTACAAATGTACGAATAAATACGAATAAATACGAATGCGTCCGAATTTCGAATAAACGAATAAACGAAAATTAAACTAACAGAAATACGAATCAACGAAAAAATAACTCTTATGAAAAAACGAATTGTTACGAATACGAACACTGACGACTTACGAATTTATGAATCGTTACGATTCGACGGAAACGAAAAAAACGAATGAAAATAAACTAATTTTTTTGTTGTGCACATGTCTAGCAGATATAAAAGACACAAATGAAAAAAGCTCTGCCTTCATATATTCTAAAATTCAAGCAGTAAGCACCTCTTATAGTCTCTCGGAGCCCCTGTTCATAGTTTCATAGTTAGTAAGGTTGAATAAAGACACCAGTCCATCCAGTTCAACCTGAGCGAGTATCTACAACTGTCCCTATACCTGTACATTGCACACTCACATCAGTCCCTACCTTCAAGGAGCCCACAATCCAAGGTCCCCATTCATAGACTAGGGCCAATTTTTTGGACAGAAGCCAATTAACCTACTTGCATGTCTTTGGATTGTGGGAGGAAACTGGAGTACCCGGAGGAAACCCATGCAGGCACAGGGAGAACATGCAAACTCCAGGCAGGTAGTGTCGTGGTTGGGATTTAAACCAGCGACCCTTCTTACTGCTAGGTGAGAGTGAAAACCACTACACCACTGTGCCGCCCACAGTGGGGTTCAGTAGAGCTCAGACTGGGCGAGGGAGAAGTAGCCCAAGAAGACATTCAGATCTCTGCTGCAAGGTGCATGCTGATAGAAGGAGAGAGCAGATGGAAGAGCTTGTTTGTCCGCTGTTTCTCCTTTCCCTTTCCACAGGGGGAACGCATGGGAACGGAGTTCCTGTACTTTTTCCACAATAGAAACTCAGTTCCCGTTAGCAGCTGTGTCCTGCAAGACTTTGAAGTATGTGAGCTGTGTGGCAGGTGCTACACCAGCAGCTGCCGACACAGCTCGCAATAGTAAGTGCCGCACACCTGACCATTCAGGCATTGCCAGTAGGGGGCCCATTGACAGCTTCGGCTTCGATTTACCTGTCAATCACAGCTAGCTGACGGGTAGATCAGGTCCCTGCTGCTAAGAGATTGTATTTAGTCAGACCTCTCGTGATGCGCTCCTCCCCGCCGGTCCCTCCTGATTTTCTGTCTCCGAATCCCCCCTCCTCTATCTTCAGTGCCATATGATGAGAGAATCCAGAGGAGGAGCACAGCTATTCTGCTCACAGGACATGCAGGGAGAGAGGTGAGCTGAGGGAGGAACATCAGTTTGGGGTGGTAAGCTGAGCACAATACCTGGCAAAGTTTAATGCCAGGAGGGAAGTGTGGAAATATGTGAAGGGTTGGAACAGCAGCGAGTGTGTGTTGGAGCCCTGCAGAGTTTGCAGCCCCCCAAGCTAACATACATCTCCTAAGCAGGAACACATCACTATCTCCTCAAGCATTCTGTCCAGATAATGTGCAGTTCATTTATGATCTTTCCTTTTAACCCTGTGTTATCCAAACTCTGTTCAATGAAAAGTGTAAACTCACCACATAAACACTCTATATACAAAATAAAAATCCCCAATAAAGATCAGAACATGATGATCACATTTGCATGGAAGCACAATTGAATGAATGCCGATTATTCAGATAATTATTATTTATGTTTATGTTTATGTTTTATGTTTATTGAGGATTGTTTTGTTTTTTTTATGTACTAACAGTTAAGCTTCATACACACAATACGAAAACTGGATGTAAAATACCACTTTTGAAGCGCTCGTGCATATGAGCGCATCATTTTTTTCATTTTTTATTTAATTTTTTGGTGGGGGAGTGCATCTTGGGTGGGAGTTCCCACACTTTTTTCCCCAGGACTTGACCCCTGCCTTTCCAGACTAAAGGTGGACTAGATAGGGCTATGCTGTGTGGCAGAGCTATGTAAATCTCAGGACTGGATGGGCATAAATACAACCCTTTGGCAAGTAAAGTAGCCCCCTTGTATATATTTTAGCTGTGCATTGATCTGTTTGTCTGGAGTTCAGCTTTAACCACTTCAATACTGGGCACTTTCACCCCCTTTTTGCCCAGGCCGCATTTTGAATGACAATTGCGCGGTCATGCAACACTGTACCCAAATTAAATTAGTATCATTTTTTTTTCGCACAAATAGAGCTTTCTTTTGGTTGTATTCAGGGCTTTTTTTCTCAGATAATAGCTGCAGGAACTCAAGCATGCCCTGCACACATCCCTGGCACCTTCATCCCCCTTCTCCCCATCCTGCACTTAGTGGGAGACACTCAGGAGATCAGATCTGAGGGAGCCAAGCTGTCACTTGTAAACACAGAAGTCCGACTTTGGGAAATGGATGTATGAGTGCTGCCAGCATTGCTGCAGAGGTTGAAGGGGTGGGGGGTCAGCCTGTCAGTGCTCAGACCATATGCCGTACACTGCATCAAATTGGTCTGCATGATTGTCATCCCAGAAGGAAGCCTCTTCTAGAGATGATAATAAACAGTAAATCACCCGTGCTGTATATGGTAATTAGTGATAAACTTGTTGCTGCTGTTCATGACATAAGTCCAAAAAGTGAAAGAAAATGGGAATACCACAGCGCAAACAAGCTTAATTGGGTGGGACGACAGCCATGCAGACCAATTTGATGCAGTGTGCGGCGTATAGTCTGAGCACTGACAGGCTGACCCCCACCCCTTCAACCTCTGCAGCAATGCTGGAAGCACTCATACGTCTATTTCTGAAAGACAACCTCTGGGTATGACACTGAGCACATGCAGTCCTGTCCTGTTAAACCACTGTATGGTCTTGGCCAACGTGCTGCAGCTCAGTTTCAGGGTCTTGCAATCTTCTTATAGCCTAGGTCATCTTTATGTAGAGCAATACTTATTTTTTCCAGATAGTCAGAGAGTTCTTTGCCATGGGGTGCCATGTTGAACTTCCAGTGACCAGTATGAGAGAGTGAGAGCGATAACACCAAATTTAACACACCTGCTCCCCATTAACACCTGAGACCTTGTAACACTAACGAGTCACATGACATCGGGAAGGGTAAACGGCTAATTGGGCCCAATTTGGACATTTTCACTTAGGGGTGTACTCATTTTTTGTTGCCAGCGGTTTAGACATTAATGGCTGTGTGCATGGGCGGACTGACCATTCGGCCACTCGGGCACTGCCCGAGGGCCCCGGGCCACTAGGGGGCCCCATCAGGGTTGCCAGCCTCAGTAAAACCAGGGACAGTATGTAAAAATCTGTGTTTTTTTTTACATCTGTCTCTGAAATGTCCCTTACCAACATCCTTTTGGTCTAAAAATCCTGAGATTATAGCTGCCCCACCTCTCCAGTACCTTCTCAGCCAATAGAAACATGTCTGTGTATAATGTGTGATTGTATACTGTGCGTGTGTATACTGTGTGGCTCCATAATCTCTGATTGCCTGGGGGCCCCATAATCTCCTATTGCCCGGGGGCCCCATGAGTTGTCAGTCCGCCCCTGGCTGTGTGTTGAGTTATTTTGAGGGGACAGCAAATTCACACTGTTATACAAGCTGTACACTCACTACTTTACATTGTAGCAAAGTGTCATTTCTTCAGTGTTGTCACATGAAAAGATATAATAAAATATTTACAAAAATGTGAGGGGTGTACTCACTTTTGTGATAGACATGTGCACAACAAAAAAATTTGTTTATTTTCGTTTCGTTTTTTTCGTTTCTGAAAAATTTTGTTTTTTTTCGTTTCGTTTTTTTCGTTTCCGTTGATTCGTAACGATTCGTACATTCGTAAGTCGCCTGTGTTCGTATTCGTAACGATTCGTACATTCGTAAGAGTTATTTTTTCGTTGATTCGTTTTTTCGTCAGTTTAATTTTCGTTTATTTCGAAATTCAGACGCATTCGTATTTATTCGTACATTCGTAACATTCGTAACATTCGTCACATTCGTAGATTTGTAATCGGAGCATAATTCATAATTTTATGTAATGTGTATGCTATTATTACATTTTAATAATTTACGAATCGAAAAAAAAAGTTACGAATCGAAAAAAAAAAGTTACGAATGTACAAATTTTTTCGTTCAATCCATTCGAAGCACGTTAACCACTTGCTTACCTGGCCTATTTTGGCCTATTTTCCTTCATGTAAACATCATAATTTTTTTGCTCGAAAATTACTCAGGACCCCCAAACATTGAGTACGTTTTTTTTAGCAGACACCCTAGGGAATAAAATGGCGGTCATTGCAACTTTTTATCTCACACGGTATTTGCGCACTCATTTTTCAAACGCCTTTTTTTGGGAAAAAAAACGGTTTCATGAATTAAAAAATAACAAAACAGTAAAGTTAGCCCAATTTTTTTATATAATATGAAAGATGATGTTACGCCGAGTAAATAGATACCGAACATGTCAAGCTTTAAAATTGCGCACAACCGTGGAATGGCGCCAAACTTCGGTACTTAATAATCTCCATAGGCGACGATTTAATATTTTTTACTGGTTACCAGTTTAGAATTACAGAGGAGGTCTAGTGCTAGAATTGTTGCACGCGCTCTAACGCACGCGGCGATACCTCACATGTGTGGTTTGAGCGGCGTTTACTTATGCGGGCGGGACTTGCGTGTGCGTTAGCTTCTGATCACGAGCTACAGGGGACAGGGGCGTTTTAATTTTTTTTTTTATTTATTTATTTTTATTTTACTTAATTTTTTTTATTTTTACACTTTTTAAAAAAAAAAAATGTTTTGGATCACTTTTATTCCTATTACAAGGAATGTAAACATCCCTTGTAATAGGAATGTATGTGACAGGTCCTCTTTATGGAGAGATGTGGGGTCAATAAGACCCCACATCTCTCCTCCAGGCTGGAAAGCATGAGATCGGTAAAAATTTTTTTACCGATCTCATGCTGACAGCCGCGATCGCGGCTTTGTTTACTTCCGGGTACCGGGCGTGACGTCACAACGTCGCGCCCGGGCCTCCGACGGTCATAGAGATGACTGGTGACCATCTGGTCACCGGAAATCTCTATGCTCTTCATCCTGGTGGTGAGCGTTTCTTTCTCCGGGCCCCCGATGGCACGGGAGAGCCCGGAGAAGCACCGGATGGCGGCGGGAGGGGGGGGGACGTCCCCTCCCGCTGCCTATAAGAACGATCAGGCGGCGGAACTGCCGCTATGATCGTTCTTATGGTGCACAGAATCGCCGGCCGGAAAGAATGATATCTGAATGATGCCAATAGCTGCACGCATCATTCAGATATCACCACTCAAAGTCAAGGACGTCATATGACGTGCTTGGTCGGCAAGTGGTTAAGCAACGCCATTGTAAGAGACACGGAAAATTACGATTCGAAAAAAAAAAGTTACGAATGTACGAATTTTTTCGTTCAATCCATTCTAAGCACGTTAAGAAACGCCATTGTAAGAGACACGGAAAATTCCGATTCGAAAAAAAAAAGTTACGAATGTACGAATTTTTTCGTTCATTTTCGTTGTTCCTGTTTTAGTTTTTCGGATTTTTTTCATTCGTACATTCGTTGTTTCTAATTCGTTTTTTTCGGACTTTCGTTGTTTTTCGGATTCGTTCGATTTAAATGATTCGTTAATCGGATTCGTATGATTCGAATAATTCGTTATTCGGATTCGCTCGATTCAAACGATTCGTTCATTCGTACGAAAACGAACGAACGAAAATAACGAAAAAAAACGAAGAAACTAAACTAATTGCACATGTCTATTTTGTGAGATGCTGCCACTTTTTTAAGTTTTATATGCCAGAATGTATCTCCGTTGACCTAAGTGCCAAAAGAAAATAAGGCAATATAATGACACTATTGTATTCAGCATGCCCTTACCCTAGAGTACAGAAAGCTGAATAACTGCTTTTACCAGGTTTTGTTTGGGGTGAAGAAGTTCACAATGTGGATGTATTTAATCTCTCTTTTCATGCTTCACTACCTTGATGTCAGCACACATTTTACGTGACACCCTCACCATTACCTGTACAGTATGTCTCTGACACTACCAGCCCCTGAGATCCTCTACCACCCCCAGACTTTCCACCTTTTCCATTTCTGCTCACCTTTCCAATGAACAGCAATGGTGCAGAATGAATTACACAATACAATTCTGTCCTTGGCATCTTGTTTTATCAGATCTGTGCACAACAAAACGATTAGACATGTGCACAACAAAAAAATTGTTTGTACAAAAAGGCAGAGAGGGTCCACTAAATGATACAGCACCTCATCCCTTAGTATAAGAGTATCAAATACTTGATACTTCTTTTACCAGATACACCAATTACGCAAAGTAGACATACCCTGAGGAAGCCATTGTTATGGCGAAACATGTCGGAACAGTCTACAAAGACTAATTCAGTCTACCTTAGGTCATTTTCCCACATTAAATGTGAACTATACCTCTAACTTTATGTGCATAATTTGACTTCATCACTGACTATGTATTGTTTTCTATACCTTTGATTGTAAATTTTTGTAAGTGATATTTCAATCATTTGCCTTGATTTATTGAATTGAGTCTTATCTTCAGAAAAATATATATTGCTAATATTTCTTCACACATATATATTCTTCTCTTTGTATGTCTTGATATAATTGTTTATATGTAATAAAAATTGTTTTATTAATTAACGAGTATTATGAGCCTTGAACTGTGAGTCCGCCCCAACTCTCTTGTATTATCTTAGCACCGCTATAATCCCTATTCCACCATCCCCCTCTCTTTGATACTCTTATACTAAGGGATGAGGTGCTGTATCATTTAGTGGACCCTCTCTGCCTTTTTGTACATTACTTTCTGTCCCAGGTGTTTCAATACACCAATTCCTGACAGATGGTCCTCAAATAATTCCATCACATTTGAATCATTCTAGCCTCGGGGGACACACACAGTTCACTGCTCTTCTTACAAAATACCTATTTTAGGTCAAAAAACTTAAAAATACTTTATAATGAACTGCTATTCAATTGCTTATTAATTTGATATTGAAAATTTGTTTATCATTGAGAGCTTTAAAACGCTTTGGCGCATGATGGTTGACCTCACCGGGGAGGCATGGAAGGGATTGATGACCAAAATACAACAGTCTCAGAACACTACCAACATTTCTGATGCTGACCTTGATCGTGACTTTATGCGACTCCAGCGTCTTTTGGAAAAAAAGGTACGAATATATTGGCATAAAACGTACTTTGAAAAATATGTTGAATATAAAATTGTCCCATGGGGATTACGAATTCAAATCTTCCCTAACGTGAAAAAAGTCAATGATGTTCTCAAATCCTCTTGGGAATTCAATCTTCAAACTTGTTCATTTGGTATGATATCCATACTATGTAAACAATACGAATGTGAACTTGATCAACTCGATACCTCGGTCTCTGACTGGTATGAAAATCATATTTTATGTCTATCGTCCCCCCGTTTTGCCCTAAAGGACAAAAACTTACGGGCACACATTGAGGAATATACCTTAAACATTATCAGTAATAAAGAAAATAAATTCCTAAGAGATAGATCTGCCCACCAAAATGGCTACGCCTACAAATGGGACAATCCTACTTTTCCCAGAGCACCAACTAAATCATCCCACTTCCAACCAGCCAAAAATAATACTGACCCACCTAGCACTTCATCCAACTCCTTTAGTTCCAGTACAACTTACCATGAACTTTCCCAGGATCCCATTACAAAAAAACGAAAGAATGATCAACACATCTCATCTACAGAGCTAATTAAACGAGCTCTAAATACGAGCATACTAACTAGACCCCCTAGTACTCGCCCAAAAACTTCGAACATCTCTACCCCCTATCCCAAAAATCAATCTTCTTCTTCAAATATACCCCCTCCAACTACACAAATGTGCACGTTGGACTCTTCCAACTTCTCAACTCCCGCACTGGCATCACCCATAAGAAGAGCCAGCGAACCGTGTTTACCGACTATGTTCCCCATACCCTCTCAGGAACTGAAACTGGCACCTATTTTTTTAGGCCAGAACCAAGACCCACCCCTAACTCCGACATAATCCCTCAGTTCACCAAAGAACTGATTTCAGCAACGAATCTTGATGTTGTAAACCTCTCCTCTATTCCCCTAACACCACCCCAGATCCAAGTTTTACAATTGGGCCTCACCTTTTGCCCTTCCATAGACTTTGATTGTTTTCAACTAGTTAAAGATCTTCATCTCTTTGCGAGAAAATTACTGTATAAAACAATCTATCATTCAAAAACCACATCTACTCAGATGGCTAATACAGACAATACTGTTCCAACTTTAGCAGAAATTCAAGCCCTTGAGGACTTAATGACCCTCTTGGATGAAGCTGACCCAACTGACGATGACCTTTTGGATAATATACAAAATGAAACAACCGGTCCGGTCCCCATTTTCTCTTGCCCTACCTCTTTTAAACCGAAATCTAGAAATTTCCCCTCACTAACCACGAATCCTGCCATTTGGGCTTTTGTGGAACAAACCACCAAGGAATTGAAAAAACTTAACTTAGATCAATCAGGTATGTCAAACCTCACGAAGATTCAACAGAGAGCCCTCAAATCCCTTCAGTCTAATCGAAATATAGTTATTAAACCCTCCGATAAAGGAGGAAACGTGGTTGTCATGGATGTCCTGGCTTACATGAATATGTGCCATGACATCCTTGACAACCACGAATGGTACAGACCCATCTGCCCCACTAGAATCAAGTCCTACATTTTAGACTATCAAAACTTAATTTTTCACGCAACCAAAAAGGGAATCATAGATACCAATACTTGGAAATTTCTACATGTAACTCACCCTAAAACCCCTACTTTTTACTCTCTTCCCAAACTTCATAAATCAATAAAAAAAACCCCAGGCAGACCCATTGTCTCTGGCTGTGAAGGGCTCACAGAAAGAGCCAGTGAACTTGTAGACAAACATCTTGCCCCATTGGTATCTGCACTCCCCTCACATATTAAGGACACCATTCATCTATTACGTGTCCTTGAAAACCAGCAATTACCTGTAAATTCATACCTTGTTGCATTAGATGTTGAATGCCTCTATAACGCCATACCTCATGACAGAGGAGTGGAAGTTGTAGCCAAACAACTAAAATGCCTTGGCCCCAATGCACAACCTTATAACAATTTTGTTCTATCTCTGCTTAAGTTTATCTTAACCAGAAACTACTTCACGTTTGGATCCTCCCACTACCTCCAGATACAGGGCGTAGCAATGGGCACTAAATGTGCCCCTTCCTACGCCAATCTGTATCTGGGGGGGTGGGAAAGGGATATTCTTCTGGACCCGGAGATGAGGTGCTATACTCAGCACATCCTCTCCTGGATGAGATATATCGATGATATTTTAATCTTCTGGACTGGCACTTACCCAGATCTACAACGTTTTTTTGAAAAAATATCCATTAATACATACAATCTTAAATTCTCTCTGGAGGTCAGTCAGGAAAAAATTACTTTCCTTGATCTTACTATAACTATTGACAATGAAGGTAAATTATATTCCTCGCTATATAGAAAAGCGTCGGCTGGCAATACCATATTGCATGCATCCAGTTCTCATCCTAAAAACCTTATAAAAAGCATACCGTACAGCCAATATTTGCGAATAAGAAGAAATTGTACTAATGATAAAGACTTTCACCAAGCATCTTTTGAACTATATCAAAGATTGAAATCCAGAGGCTACAGCCATAATTTACTTAAACAATCATTTAATAGAGTTAAACGCTTGCAACGAAAAGAACTCATCTTTAGAGACAAAAATCTTCAACACAATCAACCTGTACGTCTCATCACTCAATACTCCAATCAGTCTGCTCAAATTAGGAACACTATAAATACATTCTGGCCCCTACTATCATCAGACCCTATAGTAGGACAATATGTAAAAACTTACCCAGAAATTACTTACCGTCGACCATCATCCCTTAGCGATAAACTTACCTCTAGTCATTTCTATGCTCCAGATGACCCAAAAAAAATGGACCAATCTGGTACCTTCCCTTGCGGACACTGCGACTCATGTATGTTTCTGTCCAATTCCACCAACACTCTACTACCCAATGGGAATTTACATAAGCCCAAACATCGGGTTATGTGTAACACTGTAGGGGTTATCTACTTAGCCACTTGCCGATGTGGATGTTTCTATGTCGGCAAAACAAAAAGAGCTTTCTCGATTCGCATACAGGACCATATAAAACCTCTATTTAAAAAGAAAATTTCAACTGCGATTAATCGCCATGTAGCTCTGAAACATAACTTTGATCCTACTACAATGTTATTCTCGGCCCTGGAACATTTACCCCTCAATGTACGCGGAGGGGACATTGACAACCGACTCCTCCAACTTGAAACTAGGTGGATATACACCCTAGATGCCACCAGATACCCAGGAATGAATGAGTATATCAGCTTCAAATCCTTCCTTTAACAACCATTTCTTTTTTATTATTTCAACTTTAAATTATCTCCCACGGTCACAACTGGCTTCCTCCCTTCCTGAGGTCTCGCCCGGTGATCTCTCCGCCATCATGCGCCAAAGCCTGCTCCTCCTTGTCTGTAGGTATTTTTCTATGTAAATTGTCTGTTTTATTGCTTACGTCTAACTGATATACTATGCCCTATATTATGCATAGAAACTATCCTGAAACCCTTCCAAACATACTGTATGGGTAATGTATTCTGACTGTACACATATTCTTTTATCAAATTGCCCCTGATCTCTGGAATGGACGCCTGACCAATTTCATTTTGGCTTGATCTGTCTGACTTTTTCTCATACCCCTGTACAAATCTGTCATGTTGTACAGACATAATCAGCTAAAGTACTTGTTTAGTTATGATCAAAATATGCTCAACTTCCATTGTACTTGGTATTGATCAATTTGGGATTTACTGCCGGTGAGAATGCCCCCAATCTTTTCAGCCCATAGGAATGTCGCTACTATACAGCCTTTATTGGCTTATTTCCATCTCAGTCCCCTTCCTTTCTCCCCCTTCCCTCCCCTTCTATGTGCCCTCCCACCATCACTTCGGTGTATGGACTCGGCCGCCGCCCACGGGGCGGACTTGTCACGCTTTGGGACAGCCCAGCTGCCTAGTATGGACACCCGAGGGCGGGCCCTCCCAGCCCGCCCACCGCTAGCCTTTGCCATTCACTCGCCGTTTTACGGCGATGACGTCATCACGCCCGCTGCGCGCCCATTGCCGGGAACTATGGGTACTGTAGGCTCCCGGCCATGACGCGCTGTGCGCATGCGCATAGGCCTCTATGTCCGCTGATCGAGGGGCGGATCCACGCTGCCTCGATCTGGAAGGCGGTATTTAAACCAGCTTACCACATCAGTCCATCACAGGACTCTGGAGGCACCTGACGCAATACATCTGCTCGTACTCAAGTAAGCAACCAAATTTCTCTTTTATCTCTCTTTGGATATCCTTCTTAATCTACTTGATACTTACCAGGGCTATTTGAATGTATTTTTTCTTTAGCCCATTGCAGACTTTTGACCGATCGGACGTTCTCCCCCCTTTTCCCCCTTGCTTCAAGGGTGCTCACAAATTGCACTTTTCAAACAGAACGGTGCTTCGTACCCCACACTTTAAAAAACAGGTATTTGATCTCTGCAACTTTACCTAACCTTATACCCTCCTCCTCCCCCACCCTTAACCATTACCATGTTCAATTATGTAATTCCCTGCCTATTTACTATCTCTTCAGGTGCCTCCTGTTTTTAACTTTGGTTGCCTTTCCAGAACCTCTGGTTCTTCTCTAATTTTTCTAATTACTCTTCAAAATTAATGAAAGTAAGTAATTATTTGAGACATTGTCCCTTATGTAGTGTATGGCGTTACGTCCATGAACTAATCTTTCATGGACTCACAACACTATTTAAATTGCTTCCTATTATCCGTTTACTTTTTGATTTATCCTTTTTTAACTAGCTAACATACCAAATGTTCAATCTGGGATTACCGCCTTCTACTAGGCAGCTGCGGCACCCTGTATGACTGCCCTACCCCACGGTTGCGGCTGAGTCCAATCCACACCTTGATCAGGGTAAGTTTGGGATGGTTTATAAGGGGGACCCTTCCCTTCCCTTTTCTATCCTGGGAAGGAGGGGCACTAGCACTTCCTCTGCGCTGATAACTTGGTGATATTCCACTCTATAATTATATTTGTCCCTTCCACTGACCTCTATCTATTTAAATGGCTCTAACTTCCTCCTTTATTGAGCATTGAATGGAACTTATTATGATACTTCTTTTACCAGATACACCAATTACGCAAAGTAGACATACCCTGAGGAAGCCATTGTTATGGCGAAACATGTCGGAACAGTCTACAAAGACTAATTCAGTCTACCTTAGGTCATTTTCCCACATTAAATGTGAACTATACCTCTAACTTTTTTTTTTTTAACAGAGGAGTTTATTAGACAAATCAGCATTACAGTACAAAGCAATATAGTAAGTACAGTGGCATACAAAGTATAGACAGGAGAAACCACCTTCATCCGGCAGTCACTCTTTAGTTAATGATCCAGCAGTACCGGTGTCATGAGCATCAGCTACACACAATCATAAGAGCATGTCATCTTTAGTGAAACCTCACATACATTATGAGGATACCATGAACCCATGGGGGGGGGGGGGGGATGTCAGGGTGGTAATGAATAGGGGGGGAGGGAATATGGTGACTAGGTCGGAGGGGGGTAAGTGCAGCCGGTGTGGTCCGAATGATAGTTAGGGGGAGGGGGGGGGGTCAAGGTTGTCAGAGGCATCTATCCAGGAGGACCATATTTTGTCAAACTTCCCTGGGCATTGTCTGCTTTCATAGGCCAGCTTATACAGGGGAAGTACCAAGGTCACTGATCGCTTCCACGAGGCAAGGGTAGGGGGGTCTTCTAATTTCCATCTCAACAAAATCTCCCGTCTGGCATACTATAATGAGAAGGTAATACACAATTTACAATACCTGTCCCCCTCTATGTCTTCCAAGTGGCTTAATAATAAAGTTTGAGGGTCAACCTGTAGATTCGACCCGGTCACATCATTAAGCGTAGAGACCACTGCCGCCCAGTAAGGCTGGAGTTTGGGACAGGACCAGACCATGTGCCAGAAGGTACCAACTTCTTTGACAGTTAGGGTCTCTTTGAGGGTAAATGCGCGCCAGCCTCTGTGGGGTGAAGTAAGCCCTGTGCAGGAACTTAAATTGTATAAACCTGTCTTTTGCGGCAATCATGGAAGGAATGTATGAGGCCAGACACTCCTCCCACCCCTCTTCGTCCAGAGATGGAATATCTGCCCTCCATTTTTCCCAGGATTTAGTTAATTTGGTATCATATTCTACTGTGAGGTAAAGGTATAGGGTAGAGGGAGGTCTCCCCATTACTCTGGAAGTCAGTAGACGCTCGATGGAGTCTGATTCCAAGGTCAGGGGGGCAGGAAATTGCGCCTCAAAGGCGTGCTTCAGCTGCCAGTATCTGAACTGAAAAGAGAGCGGAAGTGCGTATGTTCGTCTCAGTACCTGGAAAGTCATAAGCCTACCGTCCTGAACTATGTGTTTTAGGGCGATGACTCCTTTTTTTGCTCACAGCGAAGGGTCTGGAATAGTGTTCAAGTGGGAGAGCATAGGATTACCCCATAGGGGCATATGTGGGGAGATGTGATTTGGCTTCCCATAAATCTTCCTTGCCTCCTGCCAAACCCTCACCGTGGTTCGCATCAGACATGTCATGGATGAGCTAGCCCTAGGTCCACGAAATGGGAGGTTACTGAGAGCCGCAAACGAGCCGAGAATGGCCGCCTCCAGAGTGACTGCCGGGTTTTGTCTGGGCTGGGAAAACCACCACCGGACTGTGACCAGGACCGCCGCCCAGTAGTAAAGCTGAAAGTTCGGAAGCACCAGACCTCCCCCCGATAACGGAAGATATAAAATTTGCTTGGCCACCCTGGGGGCTTCCCAGCTCAGACAAAGGATATCAGCAGACTCTCCAACCTCTGGAAGAAAGTCCTGGGGATGTGTGTGGGGGTGTTACGGAAAAAGTACAGGTACTTAGGGAGGTAGATCATTTTTAGGAGGTTGACTCTGCCCACTGGTGTCAAGGGGAGGGAACGCCATGCCGCACATCTGGCCACTAGTTGTGTCATGAGTGGCTGTAGATTGTCGTCCATATAGTTCTGGACTTTAGTGCTAATTTTAATCCCCAAATATGTAAAGCTTTCCACCCATTTAAGCTGCGGATGGGGCACTCGCGGGGTCGAGGAGTGGAGTGGGAAGAGGACCGATTTGTCCCGGTTGATACGGATCCCTGAGTATCGACCAAACCGGTTAATCTGGTCCGGTGCAGTCTGTAAAGAAGATGACGCATCTGCTAAATAAAGCAGAGCGTCATCTGCATATAGAGACAACTTTTCCTCAACTGGTCCTACCTGTAGCCCCTTGATCCTAGGGTCTGCTCTCAGCAATATAGCCAGGGGCTCCATTGCAAGGGCGAATAAGGCCGGAGAGAGGGGGCATCCCTGTCTCGTGCCCCGTGCCAACCCAAATATCCCCGAGAGGCAGCCGTTGGTGCGAATTCTAGCTGAAGGACTGTGATACAACATGCGGAGCCATTTTGTAAAACCCGGACCAAACCCGAATCGCGAGAGCACCTCCCATAGGTAACCCCACTCGACGGAATCAAAAGCCTTCTCCGCGTCGAGTGAGGCCACCACCCCCAACGTTCCCTCGTCTGCTCTGTCTATGTGTGTGAGAAGGCGTCGGATATTAATGTCCGTGCCTCTACCCGGCATAAAGTCTGTTTGATCACTGTGGACAAGGGCAGTGATAACCAAGTTTAGTCTAATGGCCAGGATTTTAGCTAATATTTTCGCATCCACATT
The DNA here is from genome assembly GCA_028564925.1 of Lithobates sylvaticus. Lineage (NCBI taxonomy): Eukaryota > Metazoa > Chordata > Amphibia > Anura > Ranidae > Lithobates > Lithobates sylvaticus. The sequence continues at coordinate 59,945,368 of CM053027.1, read as the reverse complement.
TAGGAGGGATATGGGGCGGTACGATGAACATAAGTGGGGTCTTTTCCCGGCTTGGGGATTACGACTATGATCGCTTCGCTCATAGTGTCAGGAAGTTTCTCGGTGCGCCTTGACGCAGAGAATAAACTGTGGAGTCTGTCAGCGAGCTCTGTAGCGTATTGTTTATAGAATTCCACAGGAATTCCATCTGGCCCCGGTGTCTTCCCCACTTGCATGGATTTGAGCGCCTGGAGAATCTCCAAGACCGTGATAGGGGCGTCCAGTTTGTCACGGTATGTGTCCGTGAGGGTTGGTATGTCAATATCAGCCAAGTATGTCGTCAGGTCTTCCGTACTGTAGTCTGCCCTAGAGGTGTAAAGGGATTTGTAGAATTCCGCAAAGCAGAGATTAATCCCATCTGGGGTATGAGTCAGCTGTCCTAGGGGGTCCCTGATATGTGAGATGCTCATCCCCCCTGCCTGTTCTCTGGAGAGCCAGGCCAGCAATCTCCCCGACCTCTCCCCCTGCTCAAAGATCCTTTGGGACTGTGCTAGCATTTTCTTTTGGGTGAGGGAGGTACGGAGGTAGATAACCTCCTTAGTCAGGAGCTGCAGTTGCGAATAGTGTTGGGGATCACGGGTACGAACAAAAAGTGCCTCTGCGCTGGCCACCTCCCCCTCAGCCCTAGTCAGATCTGCTCTGCGTTCCCTGCGTATTCTGGCAATGATGGTCTGGTAGTGTCCCCTCGTCGTGGCCTTAAAGGCATCCCACACAACTGTGGCCTCTGCCGAGCCTGCGTTTGCCGCCCAGTACCCGTTCAATTCAGTCCTGAATTGAGTATCCACGGCCGTGTCTGAAATCCAAAATCTGGATAGCCTCCATAACCTGACAGCTGGGCCCAGGGAAAGATCCAGCTCCAGGAGCAGGGGTGCGTGGTCTGAAATTCCCCTCGGCAGTATTCGTATGTCTGTGACCCTTGGAAGAACTGGGCTCCCCGCAAAAACCAAGTCTATGCGAGAGAACGTCTTATGGGAGGCAGAGTGACATGTAAATGCCCGTGATCGTGGGTGTCTCCACCTCCAGACATCTGTCAGGCCGTAAGTGTCTGCCCAGTCAGCCAGCTCCGAGCAGTGGTGTCCCCCAGGCGTCAATCTGTCCATGTCAGGGTCAGGAACTAAGTTAAAATCTCCCAGGATGACAGTATTGTCAGAGGCAAAGTTGGCCATCTTGCTAGTGATTTGATTCAGCACCAGCAAGGAGGCCGGCGGGGGTAGATATAAACCCACAATGGTCCAGGTCATTGAGTGGATTGAAGCATGAATGATGACATACCTACCGTCTGGGTCCAGGGCCAGATCCAGGAGCCGAAGGGGAAGGGACTTCAACACCAGGACACTGACCCCCCTGGCGAAACTGTAATGGGTGGAGTGATAATGGTAGCCCACCCAGGGTTTTTTAAGGGAAAGGATCCTGCTCCTGATAAGGTGTGTTTTCTGGAGCACACATATATGCGGGTTATAAGTTTTAAGGAATTGGAACACCAGAGAACGTTTAACCGGGTAGTTCAACCCCCTGGTATTCCATGAGATGATGTTAAGGGTAGACATGGGCTCTAGGGGCAATAGAGGGGTCAGGATCATTATGTAACTCGGCTTCTGGGGTGGACCTCTGAACGCGAGACAGGCACTTCTGAAGGCAATGCAATGCTGAAATATCAAGTGTGTTAGTGTACAAATAAAACAAAACCAAACTAAGAACAATTGTAAAAACCCCATAAATAAAATGAAAAGAAAAAAAAAAAAACCACTGTCCCCGTCAGGGGAAACCACCCCACCCCACCCAACCCCCTTAAACTGAGGAGGGCATACATCCCAAACCGTGTCAGCTCGCCGGCTGCAACAGGGGGTGTAAGAGGTGAGTTCTGCCCCCCCGAAGCTGTTTGGGGGGGTCAGACAGCAGTCTGCAGCTCTCGTACTCGTGAGACATCCGCCAGCTCATTGAAGGAGACTGCAAGGGACACAGGACTAAGAGGAGAAAGAAAACCTGGAGTGTGTCCCCTCAGTGAAAACGATCCAATAGAAAGTTGGTAAACATAATGTGGGCCCCTATGCACCAGGAGGGGGCAAAACAGGCTCGGAGGAGCGGCAGGCCACAACATTCTCCTGACTATGTCCATTGTCAGGGGTTCTGACTTAAATCCCCACAACAGGGGAGTACTTCCGCTGTCGGAGCCGTACACACCGTGGGTGCAAACAGGGCACAACAGGTGCAACAAAAGGTGTGGGCAACTCAACCTTGGTATAAAGTGTGATCAACCTAGTAGAATTGAGGGTGTCGTTTGATGGTCGATCAGCGTGCTGGTGGTAGCGAGTCCATCCAGGTAGATGCCTCTCTAGGGGTGTTAAAGAAGCGGGTCGACTCACCATCCTGGACTCGTAGACGGGTCGGGAAAAGGATGCTGTACCGGATGTTACGTGCCCTCAATGCCGCTTTGACATGGTCGAATGATTTCCTGAGCTTTTGAGTCTCCACCGAATAGTCAGGGAAGATCATCAACTTGGCATTCTGGTATCGGAGATCCCTGACGGTTCTAGAGGCATGGAGAATTTCGTCTCTGTCCCTGAAGTTGAGGAGGCGGAGAATGAAGGTTCTCGGGGGGGATCCAGGAGGTCCCGGTTTAGGTGGTATGCAGTGTGCTCTCTCCACCGCGTAGTGGGGTGATAGGCGAGCATCAGGGAGGAGGTCGTGCAGCATACCTTCCACAAAGCTCGTGGGGTTGTTTCCCTCTGCACCTTCTGGCAGGCCGACAATGCGGAGATTATTGCGACGATTCCTATTTTCGGCATCTTCGGCTCTATACTCTAGGGCCTTTACTTTGGTTTGAAGGGTGCGGAGTGCTGCTCCATGTTCTGACACTGTATCTTCAGTATTGCTCACCCTTTGCTCGGTCTCGGTGACTCTGGACCTGAGTTTGTCTATGTCTTGGCGGATGAGACCCATATCCAACTGCACGGCTTCTATCTTCGCCGTTAGCGTAGTTTGGCAAGTGGCGATGGCTGCCATGACTTCCGCCAGCCAGGGAGGTCTGGACTCGGGCGGGTCCATGGGGCCCGTCTGTGAGGCTCTGTGAGCGCTCCGGGTGGTGCGAACCTCCACTTGGGGGGCTGTGGGGGTCCGGCTGTGACGGAAAGGACAGTCGCTTACCCCCTTTGCTAAATTTCGCGCCCGAGTTCCGGCGCCTCATTCAGGTGCTTGGGGCCCCCACTGCTAACCCAGTGGATTGTGGGCAGTGTAGGGAGTGGGGCCAGGGGGGGTGTCTATGAGAGTCTCTAGGATCAATTGGGCCCCCCCAGACAGTCTATCCCCCTTACCAGCAGTCCCTTGAAGTGCGCAGAAGGTTCTGGATGACCAGGGGCCGTCAGGAAAAGCCGCTCCCGTCGTGTCGTTTGCGGATGAGAAGGCCTGGATATGTGCTGGGGCCACCCTCTGGTTCGCTGTCCGTCTCCTGGGGGCTGCAGAGGACCTCAGAGGCAGGGGTCAGATGGGCAGGAAAGGCTGTGGCTGCGGCCTATGGGCACGTGAAGGCCGGGATATGTCCCAGGTGGATCTTGGGGACTGTCTTGTCCAGCAGCATGCGGCCTGCGGGCTGTGGAGGGCACCAGTTGTGTACTAGTGGTGCTGAGTGCCTCCGGCCGCCCAGAGGACGTCAGGAAAGGACTGCGGCCTAGGCCCGGATGGAGGCCGGAATGGAGGCAGGGATGGATCCAGGGGGGAGCCGGGCCGCTCCTCTGCTGTGCCTGGCCCGCGGGCTGTGGGGGAGTCCAGTAGGAGAGGCCGCGGCTTCGGCCTAGGCGTTCGTCAGGCTTCTCCGTCCGGTCCGGGCCATCAGGAAAGTCCGCGGCTGCGGCCTAGTTGTGGCCGGAGGCCGGGACGGAGGCCGGAGTGTACGGGAGATGACGCTGCGTGTGGCCTGCGGGCTGCGGAGGGGCAGTAGGAGCAGAAGCGCCGGGTGCCTCCGGCCGGAGGCCGTTAGGAAAGGCAGCGGCTTCGGCCTATGTACTGAAGGGGGGGGCGGGGAATTTTTTCGTTCAATCTATTCGAAGCACGTTAAGTAGCACCATTGTAAGGGACACGGAAAATTACCAATTCACAAAAAAAAAAGTTACGAATCGAAAAAAAAAGTTCCCGAATGTACGAATTTTTTCGTTCAATCTATTCGAAGAGAGGCTGTATGTAGTCTCCCCTCTCCTGAGGGGCTAAATTCAGTGTTTTTCGGATTCGTTCGATTCGAACGATTCGTTAATCGGATTTGTTCGATCCGGATGGATGGAGAAAGAGCGGAGCTCACAAAAAATGCTGCCGCTCACAGTGCCATCTTAGCCACCCCCTCCTGTAGTTTTTCTGCATGCAGCCTGAAGTGGGTGGGGCTGCTGGGTCCCTCCCACAGCTCTGCTCTCTGCTATGTACAGAGCAGTGATGAGGTCACTGCTACTTTTACAAGAAAAAAAACTGGGTTTGCAAATGAACTTGATGCACACAAAGTGGATTTATATCCCTTGTGGCTATTGAGCTATTCATTTACATGAATGTTTTTGTGCCCGGAGTTCAGGTTTAGGAGCCCAACTGAACATTCACCTTAACCACTTCAGCCCCGGACCAATTTGCAGCCAAAGGACCAGGCCCCTTTTTGCGATTCGGCACTGCGTAGCTTTAACTGACAATTGCGCGGTCGTGCGACGTGGCTCCCAAACAAAATTGGCGTCCTTTTTTTCCCACAAATAGAGCTTTCTTTTGGTGTTATTTCACCTCTGCGGTTTTTATTTTTGCGCTATAAACAAAAATAGAGCGACAATTTTGAAAAAAATTTCATATTTTTTACTCTTTGCTATAATAAATATCCCCAAAAAATATATAAAAAAAACATTTTTTTTCCTCAGTTTAGGCCGATACGTATTCTTCTACATATTTTTGGTAAAAAAAAAAAATCGCAATTAGCGATTATTGATTGGTTTGCGCTAAATAGGGGATGGTTTTATAGCATTTTTATTAATATTTTTTTTTTTTACTAGTAATGGCGGCGATAAACGATTTTTATTGTGACTGTGACATTATGGCGGACACATCGGACATTTTTGACACATTTTTGGGACCATTGTCATTTATACAGCAATCAGTGCTATTTAAATGCACTGATTCCTATGTAAATGACATCTGGTTTATAGGGGGGCTCTGATTTGATGGGGGAACCTTTGATGTATAGGAGGACTCTGATGTGATAGGGGGACCTCTGATGTGATGGAAGACCCTCTCATATGAAGGGAAGCCTCCAACGTGATGGGGGAACTCTGCAGTAAAGGAGTGGTTCTGATGTGATGCGGAAACTCTGAAGTAAATGGGTGGCTCTGATGTGGCGTGGGGACCTCTGATATATGGGGGGGGGCTCTGAAGTAAAGGGGTGGCTCTAATGGGATGGGAGGACCTCTGGTTTATGGGGGTGGGGGGGGCTCTGAAGTAAATGGGTGGCTCTGATGTGGTGCGGGGACTCTGATGTGATGGGGCGAACTTTGGTGTGATGGGGGGCCCTCTCGTGAAGGGGAGCCTCCAGTGGATTGGGGAACTCTGAAGTAAAGGTGTGGCTCTAATGTGAGGGGGAACCACTGATGTATGGGGGGGGCTCTGAAGTTAAAGCGGTTGTATACCCTTATTTTTAATTTTCACCTACAGGTACGCCCATAATAATGCTTACCTGTAGGTAAAATTAATATCTCCTAAACCTGCACGGTTTAGGATATATTATGACATCAGCGGTGCATGCACTGTGAATACCCGGCTGAAGGTCCGGCAGACGCTGCCGGACCTTGCCAGGAAGAAGACTCCCGTGCGCATGCGCAGGAACAACGTCATCGCGTCTCCAGACACTCACAGTGCCGGAACAGCGAGCCCGGAAGAAACGCTGAGGGCAAAATGTCAGCTCCCTCTGCGTGGACCAGAATACGATACGGGGACCTCGTTCTAAGGTAAGTACTGTATTTCATAATGAGCTAGTATGCGGCGCATACTAGCTCATTATGCCTTTGCCTTTTTTTTTTTTTACATGTGCGGGTATACAACCGCTTTAAGGGGTGGCTCTGATTGTGTCTGGGGACCTCTGATGTATAGTGGGACTGTGATGTGTTGGGGGGACCTCTCATATGAACGGGAGCCTCCAATGGATTGGGGAACTCTGAAGTAAAGGGGTGGCTCTGATGTGATTGGAGGACCTCTGATGTATAGGGGGACTCTGGTGTGATGGAGGAACTTCTCATGTGAAGGGGAGCTTCTGATATGATGGAAGAACTCTTAAGAAAAAGGGTGGCTCTGATGTGATGGGGGACCTCCGATGTGAAGTTATTTTCATCAAGGTGGTTGAGTGCATTGTCCCAGACTCAGGTTTCCCATTAATAAATAACATTTACGTGTTTTATACTGGAATGCTCAAACGTTTGCATACACTTATGCCCCGAACACACAAGGGGAAATTCCGCCGGCAAAAGTCTGATGAGAGCTTTTGGTCCGAAAATGCGACCTTGTGTTTGCTCCATCGGACTTTTGCTGGCGGAATTCCAGCCAGCAAAAGATTGAGAGCAGGTTCTCAATTTTTCGGTCGGAAATTCCGATCGTCTGTACCAATTCCAACGTGCAAAATTCTTACGCATGCTCGGAAACAATTCGACGCATGCTCAGAAGCCTTGAACTTCATTTTCTCGGCTTGTCATAGTGTTGTACATCACCGCGTTCTTGGCGGTCGAAAGTTCACAGAACTTTTGTGTGACCGTGTGTATGCAAGCCAAGCTTGAGTGGAATTCCATCAGAAAAAACATCCAGGATTTTTCCGACGAAAATTCCGCTCGTGTGTACGGGGCATAATGGGGTGCCATACACTGAGAATTTCTTTCCTTCAACCACGGGTCAGCAATTGTCTTCTTCCGGCAGGAAGGGGCAGGGGAAGCCGTCCTCGCTGGGAGAAGACAGAGATTATTGCTAGCAGCTATAGCAGCTGCTAGCGATAATCGCAAGAGAATCCGGCAGGCTGGTTGCACTTGGTACATTCAGCTTGCCCATTACCAGTTCCAATCTCAGCTGGTTCAGCAGATTTGAACCATGCCTTTAGGTAGAAAATGAAAAGAAACTTATTGGCTTGACATAGGCAATTCTTCTTCTTTCAGATGGATTAATTAATAAGACTCTTTATGAGTTGATTTATTATTTATGAGAATTCCTAACGTTATAGAATAAAAAAATAAAATAAAATAAAAAATATTGCAGATGAAGTTTTTGCCATAATTATGAACTGTAATGATTCTTTATAGCCAATAGATGGCAGCAAAACACAACTTGTAAGAGTAGCTACTTAGTTTCAATCTCACACTGTTACAATTAATATTATTGGATGCAGGTGTAAATCCTAAATAAGCTTTAAATTATA